>CM039584.1:7774510-7805960 GCA_022457205.1 Saccharum spontaneum
ATTTGTACTCATCCCACACATGCATACCTGGTTTGCTCCATAGCAGCTGGAGTTCCTCAACTAATGGCCTCAGGTAGATATCGATGTCATTGCCAGGTTGCTTCGGGCCTTGGATGAGCACCGTCATCATAATGAACTTCCGCTTCATGCATAACCATGGAGGAAGGTTGTAGATACATAGAGTAATGGGCCAAGTGCTATGACTAGAGCTCTGGTCCCCAAAAGGATTAAATCCATCCATACTCAATGCGAACCTAGGTTTCTTACGTCGTCTGTAAAGTCCAGGAATTCTCTATCTATTTCTCTCCACTGGGACCCATCTGCAGGGTGTCTCAACATGTTGTCCACCTTACGGTCTTCTTTATGCCATCGCAACAACTTTGCGTGCTCCTTGTTTCTGAACAGTCGTTTTAGGCGTGGAATTATTGGAGCATACCACATAACCTTGACAGGGATTCTCTTCTTCTGACGTTCTTCATCCTCAACATCGCCAGGATCATCTCGCAAGATCTTGTACCGTGATGCATGGCAAATAGGGCATTCATCTAAATTCTCGTGCTCGCCACGGTACAGGATGCAGTCATTAGGACATGCATGTATCTTCTCGATTTGTAATCCTAAAGGGCAGATGATTTTTTTTGCTTCGTATGTAGTGGTGGCAATTCATTAGGCTTTGGAAGCATCTTTTTTTGGATCTTCAGTAATTTTCCAAATGCCTTGTCAGATATACCATTCTCTGCCTTCCACTGTAACAACTCCAGTGTCGTGCTAGCTTTTTCTGCCCATCTTCGGCCGACGGGTAGAGTAACTTCTTGTGATCCTCAAGCATTTGGTCAAACTTAGCCTTCTCCTTTTCACTTTCACAATCTCTCTGTGCGTCACGAATGACATCACCAAGAGCATCGTCATCTTCAGCGATACTGTTTTCTGCATCTGCCTCTTCTTCAACTTCCTCCATCGCGAAGTCATAGTATTGAGCAAAACATCGTCAGGGTCCACTTGTTCTTCTTCACCTTCTTCCATCATAACCCTGGTCTCTCCGTGCTTGGTCCAACAAATGTAGTTTGGCATGAAACCCGACTTGAACAAGTGCAAGTGAATACTTCTTGAGCTACAAAATTCTTTCAAAGTCATACACACGGCACATGGGCAGCACATAAAACCATCCTGCTTGTTTTCCTCTGCCACTCTGCAGAATTCTCGCACGCCCTTAATGAACTCGTTGGAGTAGCAATCGGCATTGTACATCCAATGGCGTGTCATTATCTGTATTATATGGCATCACATAATTAAAAGCCCAGCATGAGAAAAGAGCGCGGCACAACCTTGTCTAATTGAGTTCAAAATTTTATAAGTGGTTCATCATTTCATAAAATTAATTTGTGGACGTTAATAAACAGATAGCAAAATCATAAAATTTGTATTTTTCTATTAAAAGGTGTAATTTTATCTCTAAATAAAATTAATTTGAAGAATTTTTAAAGTTAAAATTAATTTGTTTCAAATTTACAAAGAATCAACATTATTTAATATTTTAAAATGAGAACATGAACAAATTAAAGTAAAAAGTATCCTAAAAAGTCTATAATAGAACTAAACATTATATGTGTATACTACTTTCTAGGTACTATAATTAGCATCGTTCATAAAAATTCAAACATGAAAAGTGATTGGAGCTAGCAATATGAAACAAAATAGCCATATACAACATGGATTTACATATGGTGCTGCTAAAACATAGGAGGATGAAGCTAGCAACCTTTCAAACAAATCGACGACGGCATAGAAGCATTTGAAGTGGATTGATTGCTGGAGATGAGACAAGCAAGAACAATGGAAGAACAAGCAACAAGAACATGAACAAGGAAGCTCGGGCTCGGGCAGGGAGGAAGAAGATGGAGGTTCAATTTGTAGGGGGAGATTTTAATCCCGGTTGGTAACACCAACCGGGACTAAAGCCAGTCCTATAGTCCCGGTCGGTGCCACGGACCGGGACAAAATCTGTAGTCCTGGTCGGTGGCACCAACCGGGACTAAAGACAGGGCTTTAGTCCTGGTTGGTGTTATTAACCGGGACTAAAGGTCCCTCCCGACAACACCTGACAACAGAGCCGTTGGCGAGGGACCTTTAGTCCCGGTTGGTAACACCAAAATCGCCGAGACTAAAGGCATTTTAGGCGATCGACGAAAGGTCAGTTGTGTAGTAGTGCTTCCTCTCGATCTACTCTCTTGGATCCAACCCAACCGGCCAAGGGTGTGGCGCAAGACGCCCCAGAGAAGGCTGATGTAGGTAGATCAGGCTCAAGGTGATGCTCAAGTCCACCTTGGCGGCGAAGTGCGCATAGCCCTCTCCTTCCCTACTTGTGGTCTTATCTACTAATCCTCATTTTCATAGGCCTCAAATTAAATCAGAGGTGATGGTGCGAACACAAGGTTGACAAGTACCCTTGTGTGCTCGTTTTGTGATGAGTGATTGTTAATGTGATCTACGAAGAAGGTTGAGTGGTGACTAACCCTACCATGGCGAAAGCTACATGTGCGACATGTCTCTTGACTTGTGTTGTGCAGGTGTGGAGCTTGGAGGCGGTGGTCGACGGCGGGGTGAAGGTCAAGGAGGACGTGCCGTGCCGATGGACCGGAAGGGCGGACGTGAGGCTTGGACCGAGGGACCAGGAGGCTGGGTGACTAGCCGCGGTGGCTGACACCTGGGACATCGACAAGCGCAAGTGTACATGGGAGTGACCGTGTTGACCGAGTCAAGACGGAGGACGTGCAAGTCGAGCGGGGCTCAGAGAACTTGGCGTGCTGGCCGGTCGAGGATGGCGTGCGTATGGAGTACGCTACTCGCGAGTGGGTTTGGTGGTTTGGGCCTCAAAACCATTGGTGATGGGTTTACGGGTTTGGGCCTCAAAACCCGGGCGGAAGTTCTGAGGAGGAACGGACGGCACGTGGCGGCATCAGGGAGTTCGTGTCGAGGCGAAGCTACTGATGAGGAGGCGCGGTGGCCGTCGGATGAAGATGACACTGGGTTAGACCATAACGCCCTTGGGCTAAGTGGTTTGACTCATTTGTATCCAGGGGCAAAACTGGGATTGTGTAATAGCCCTGCTAAATAGGATGAGGGAGCCCCCATCTCCCTCACCTCCTCTATTTTCATTTTCTCCCTTAGGGTTTCCCCTCCTCTAGGTGCTTGTGTGAGAGAGGTCCACTAATCCACCGATTAGTGAAAGAACCACGAATCTTTGAGGGAATGGTGGCCCTAACCACCTCGTGTCCTCCGGTGTTCGGAGTTTGAATCAATTCATGTGTTCTTGATGTGTTCTTCGCGTTCTTCTTCTTCCCCCTCTCGTTCTTGAGCCAATTCTTCATTTCTAGACCATTTTAGTTCGTTCTTGTTGCCTTGATTTGAGCTATGACATGAGTTGAGCCTTTCCACCGAAGGAAATCAACCAATTCCTCACGAGCTCGCAGATCGGGCGGTTTCATGGTCTAGGTCTCAAGAACCAGTGTTTTTTCGTTATTCTTTGATTTCTCATGATAGGTTTGAAATTGGGTGTTGATGTCTTGAAGATATCTTCTCAACAGTCCCAAGAACCTACCTACAAAGTTTCAAGTCAATCCGAGTTGTTTTGATCGAGTTTTGACCCATTGTTACTCGGTTCATGCTGCTGTTTCTAGACAACGCGGAGCCTCTGGGAAAAAACGCGGAACCTTCGGGACGCGGAGCCTCCAAGAAAAAACGCGGAACCTCCGGGACCTGCTGCTGAAAATTTGTGTTTGGGCTCTTTGAGTGCTCATTTTGAGATCCATCTTTTGTTTTGTCTTTCTAGCATCTCAAGGAACTTTTTCTAAGTACTCTTGTCACCAGTTGGCATGGGTACTTTGGGTGGAGAACTCACTTTCTCTCCATAGAAGTTGAGTATTTTTTTTTCTGACTCTCGGTTTAGTTCTTGTTCTGTGCTCATTTGTGGTGTCCCGCTGTGTTCCTAGGGAACATCCACTCACTAGGTGGGTCATGGACATCATGGTGTTTTGTTCGCACTTTTGGTGGTGATTTTGGGACAGTAGCCAATTATTTTTGAAAGAAATTTTCGGCTCCCATTCACCCCCCCTCTAGTCACCATTTTCGGTCCGTCAATTGGTATCAGAGTCTGTTAAGGATCATTCCACCTTAACTGGTCTGTGATCCACGAAGGTGACATGGAGTGTGGTTCCTGTAAACCACCGTTCTTTGATGGAACAAATTATCCCTATTGGAAGATCCGCATGTCCGTGCATCTCCAGGGGATTGATTGGCTTGTTTGGAAGATTTGCGAGGATGCTACTTACGTTGTGCTTGAACCCCATGCTCGTGCCACGCAAGATCAGAAAGATCAGCACAATGTTAATAGCAGAGCTCGCATAGTTCTTTTCTTGAGTCTTTCGCTTCAGGAGCTCGAGAGAGTCTCCGATTGTGCTACTGCTCGGGAGATCTGGGTGAGGCTTCAGAGCTATCACGAGGGGACCACACAGGTCAAAACCAGACTCTACGAGACGTATAAGAGGGAGTACGAGAACTTCACCCAGCTTGATGGCGAGTCCATCGATGCCATGTTTTCTCGCTTTCAGACCATCGTCAACAAGATGCGAGCAAACAAGGCACAGTTACCTTATGACGATCTTTTTTTTTGCGATGAAAGAAGAATTATATTATATGATAGCTGGGTACATCAACACATTACAAGCACTCTGGAATACAAAATAGTACCCACGCTGTGAATAGCACAACTCAAAATCTAACCTGTTAAATGCTTTGCAGTATGAATGACCGCACAGGCAAACACTCGGCAAATGGCCTGAGAACAAATGCCCAACGAACAACGGCCAACATTCCTGTAGGCAGAATTGAGGAACTTCTTCTTTCTGGTGTCTTCCTTCTTCTTTCTGCCACCGAAGAGTGAGGAAGACTGATCTGAAAATTATTCTCCCTAGTCCTTCATCGTGGCCAGATCTAACCACAACAAAATGGAGAAAATTATTCCATGACGGCGACATCATCTCCGCCTTGATGCCGTCGTCCAGAAACCAAAGTCTCCATGTCGTCATGTCGATGAAGATGCTGACACCGATGTTGTCGCCCTCATCTTCAACGGAGCCGCCATGGAGAAGACGATTCCACCCTTCTCCTTCACCGTCGACAGAGATGAGGAGAAGGAGGAGATAAAACTCCAGTACCAAGTAATTTGGTATGGAAAGACGCTAACCCTAATGACTCGATCTACTGGGAAAAACTTATTAAAACAATGGATCCCCACTCCCTTCAGCCCCCGGCGAGATGCCGGAGGAGAAGGGAGGGGGACTAGCGGTGGTGAACAACGGGGGCGGCGGCGGCGGCGACGCTAGGGCTTTTTCTTGTGAAATAGTTAAGTGGGGTTTTTTTGTGGCTATAGTTACCTTATGATGATCACGAGAGGGCACTCAAGCTTCTATATGTCCTAGATCGGAAGGTATGGGATGTGAAGGTGACTGCCATCATTGAGTCTTCAGGGTATGAGACCCTCACCGTGGATGAGCTTTTTAGAAAGCTCAAGTCCACCGAGATCAACTACCAGACCCAAGCCAAGCTCAAGAATCCCTCTGCACCGACTATGGCTTTGGTCTCAGGTAATGGCTCAAGTTCTTTGGCTAACTCTTCACAGGTGTCTTTTGCCTTGTCTTCTTTGGTGTCTATCACAGAGGAGTAGATGGAGAGTCTTGGGGACGACGAGCTGGCGTTGATTATCAGCCGGTTCTTGTGGTTTCACAACAACCGCTTGAATCGCCGGTGTGGTGGTGGTCCGAAGAAAGGATGCTACGGTTGTGGAGATCCCGACCACTTCATCGCCCACTGTCCCAAGAAGTACAAGCACTCCTCCAACAAGTACGACTCCAGCAAGCGCAAGGACAAGCGCGAGTACACCTCCAAGCACAAGTCGAAGGGAGGATTCGACAAGGAGGCGCTGAAGAAGAAGTACTTCAAGAAGGCCAAGGCCCAAGAGCGCACCTTCCTCGCCTCCCTCAGTGATCTCGACAATGACACCGACGACGACCGGACTTCTTCTCCCTCGAGCGATGATGAGTCCGAGAAGAGGCGTGAGGACAAGTTGACCGGGCTTTGCTTTGTCGCCAAGTCCATCCACGGAGGCTACTGCACCATGGCCATGGATGAAGGGGTGAAGCCCAACAAGGACGTGCTTCCCAGCGACGATGACTCTACTGAGGTAAAACCCTCCGTCTACGCTCTTATTGCTGAGCTTGATATCATGACCGATACTTTGATGAGTCAAGATAAGCTGCTGAAACGTACTGCTCGTGAGAGAAAAGAGTCTAAGGACAAGCTAGAAGTTGTGGAGAAAGAGCTTGAGAAAGCTAAGAAGCTTGTCGTCATTTGTCTAACAAGGTTGAGTGTGATGAATGTGCTATTCATATGACTAACTTTTCTGAGTTGCAATCTAGGTATGCTGCCTTGTTAGATGAGAACAATGAGTTGAAGGCTAGGTCTAGCTTGTTGGGTGCGTGCAAGTCTTGTTCAGGCTTGCAATCTGAGTTGGCAGAGAAAAATACCAAGATCCTTGCTCTAGAGAAGGCCAGTTCAGATAGCACGGTTGTTGAGTGTGCACGTTGTGAGAGCTTGGTGTTGGAGCTTGAGTCTTGCAGGCATGACAAGATGAGATCCGAGGAAGACAACACATACCTTGGTCCATCTTGAATTGGGTGTCTTGTAGTGAGCCGTAGTTGGGCATGATGATGAGCCAGTTCAGGCGGGGAACTGGGACATCGGGAGTAGGCTTTGCTCTAGGTGGGAAGGGTGAACATGTCTATGGCAAAGTTGGTGAGTTCAGTGGTTTAAACCCAAGTGAGAAACCTTCCACTGCTCCCAAATTGATCAAGATCAATCCACCTAAGCCTACTGAGCCCACTGTGAAAGATGGAGTGTTTGAAGAACCTCCAAGAGCTCCACCCCAGAAACAAGTTTGGGTTCCAAAACCAAACCATCTCAGGAACCCACTTGACACTCTACCGAACATCTCTGAGGATCCCCTTCCTAAAGCCAAAAAGATACCAAGAGTGACACATACCCACAAGAAAGTGAGCCAACAATCACCCAAGAGAGATGTAAGGTATCACTGTGACTATTGCCATAGGGATGGTCATCTTGTTGAGTTTTGCTTTAGGAGGAAGAGAGATGAGCGGCGAGAGTATGAGTTGAACAACTGGAACATGTACCGCCCGCCCCATGGCGTACATGTGCCGCCTGTTCAGAGACACAATGCTAGGCCTTGAGGGGCAATGCTTCAAGGTGCTAGGCCTCAGGTTGCGAGACCACGCGGTGGTCGTGGTGGTCATGCCCGGCGTGGTTCAGGTCATGCTCAATATGACTTTGGACCTCGTGGCAGTGGCTTTCAGTCCTAAAATTCTAGCGGACCATGTTTTCCCCCACGTGGTGCCCGCTTTCCTCAAATGGGACATGGCATGTTTGGTGTTTTTCCTAACACTTTTCTAGGGCAAATGAGCCAACACTGGTATCCTTCACAGTTTACTAACCCCAGTGTTGCGCCATTTGCTCATCCCATGTCTTTCTATTGATACAGGACGGAGGTATGGAGAACACGTGGCTCATTGATTCCAGCTGTTCGCGCCACATGAACAGAAGTTTGAAATGGTTCACCAGCCTCGACCCCATGCAATGTAAGGAGTACATCACATTCGGGGATAATAGCAAAGGTAAGGTGCTTTCTCGTGGAACCATTCGGGTCAACGAGAGTTTTGTTTTGAAGGATGTTGCTTTGGTTTCGAATTTGCATTTCAATTTGCTTTTAGTTTCGCAACTCCTTCAGGATGGCTTTAAAGTGCGCTTTAAGACCGGCTTGTCTCGAGTTCTTGATTCTCAGGGAAATCTTGTTTGCCAGATTGTCCCTTTTGGCCGTGTCTTTCGAGTTGATTTTTCTCACTCCTTTGGCTGTTCTTGATGTTTGGTGGCCGGATCCTCCTCTGAGCTGTGGAAGTGGCATAGGAGACTGGGTCACTTGAGTTTTGACTTACTAGCTAGGTTGAGCTCACTTGAAATCCGAGGATTGCCCAAGTTGAAATTTGAAAAGGATTTGGTTTGCCACCCTTGTCGTCACGGGAAGATGGTTGCTGCTTCTCACCCTCCTGTGACTCAGGTCATGACCAAGGGACCCGGTGAGCTACTCCATATGGACACCGTTGGTCCGGCTCGGGTTCGGTCTGAGGGAGGGAAGTGGTGCGTTCTAGTGATCGTGGATGATTTTTCTCGCTACCTTGGGTGTTCTTCATGGAGGGTAAGGATGAGGCTTTTTCTCATGCTCTAGATTTGATTCTTCGGTTACAGACTGAGTTGCCAAAGAATGCCATGAGAGCTATACACAGTGACAATGGCACATAATTCAAGAATTCTCAGTTTGAATCCTTCTGCTCTTCTTTGGGTCTTGAGCACCAGTTCTCCTCGCCTTATGTTCCTCAGCAGAACGATGTTGTTGAGTGCAAGAATCGAACCCTTGTTGAGATGGCCAGGATGATGCTAGATGAGCATAGGACTCCTAGGAGATATTGGACCGAAGCGATCAACACTGCATGTCATGTTTCCAATCGCATCTTTCTTCGAGCCTTCATGAAGAAAACTTCTTATGAGTTGTGATTCGGTCGACTACCCAAGGTGAGCCACTTTCGAGTGTTTGGATGCAAGTGCTTCATTCTAAAACAAGGTAATTTGGACAAATTTGAGTCTCGATCCTCCGATGGTATTTTCTCGGTTATGCTTCACATTCTCATGCTTATCATGTACTTAATCTTGAAACTAACCAAGTTGTAGAGACCTGTGAGGTTACTTTCGACGAGACCATGCCTTGTTTTGCTCCTGTCTTTGAAAGTGCAGGTGATAAGGAGATTAGTGAGAGCATCTTTGTTGAGGAGAATGAGGAAGATGCTAATTTGGGAGATGTCGAGCTGATCTCTTCGGCTACTCCAGTCGAGTCTGCAACGACTACTTCGGCTCACGGGCTCGACCCATCTTCTTCCACTACTTGGGGTCCATGCGAGCCGCCTCCTCAGCTTGCGCCGGCTGCACTTGAGGAGGCCCCAGCTGTAGTTGAGGGGGAGGCGACATCTTCAAGGGAAGCACCTCGGCACATCTAGCGTCGCCACCCGCCTTAGACCATGATCGGCGACATCAGTCAGCGTGTTACACGCTCAAGGTCATATGAAATCTCACATTTCGCTCACTCTGCTTTTGTTGCTAATTTTGAGCCACAAAATGTTGGACACGCACTTTCTGATTCCGATTGGGTCAATGCTATGCACGAGGAGTTACAGAACTTTGAGCGGAATGAAGTGTGGGTCTTAGTTCCACCTCCACCTGAGTGTCACCCCATAGGTACAAAGTGGGTTTTCAAGAACAAGCAAAGTGAGGATGGGGTGGTGGTGAGGAACAACTCAGGGGTTTTGTCAGAAAGAGGGAGTAGACTTTGAAGAAACCTTTGCTCCTATGGCCCGTATCGAGGCTATAAGGATGCTTTTGGCTTATGCAGCTTCAAAAGGGTTCAAGCTGTATCAGATGGATGTGAAGAGTGCCTTCTTGAATGGGTACATAGAGGAAGAAGTGTATGTGAGGCAACCCCCGGCTTTGAAAATCTCAAGTATCCCAACCATGTTTACAAACTCCACAAAGCCTTGTATGGGTTGAAACAAGCCCCGAGAGCCTGGTATGAGCGTTTGAAAGCTTTCTTGCTTGCTAAGGGCTTTAAGATGGGTTCCGTAGATAAAACTTTATTTCTCCTCAAGCAAGGCACTGCCACTTTGTTGGTTCAGATTTACGTGGATGATATCATTTTTGGTGGCTCCTCTCACGCTCTTGTTGCAAAGTTTTCTGAGACTATGAGCAGGGAATTCGAGATGAGCATGATTTCCTTAGGCTGCAAATCAAGCAAACACGCGAGGGAACGTTCGTGCATCAAGGCAAGTACACCAAGGATCTCCTGAGGAAGTTTGATATGGGTGAGGCCAAGCCTCTTTCGACGCCCATGTCAACCACGACGGCCCTAAACGAGGACAAGGAAGGAGAAGCTGTGGACCAGAAAGAGTATCGAAGCATGATCGGGTCGTTGCTGTACCTGACGGCGACGAGACCGGACATCCAGTTCGCGGTCTGTCTCTGTGTGCGCTTTCAGTCTTCACCGCGCACTTCGCATCGTCAAGCCGTCAAGCGAATCATGAGGTACCTTTGTTTCACACCCGAATTTGGTCTTTGGTTTTCGGCTTCCTCCTCTCTTTCTCTTTGCGGTTACTCTGATGCGGATTATGTTGGTTGTCGTGTTGAGAGGAAGTCCACTTCTGGGACTTGTCAGTTTCTTGGGTCTTCACTTGTGTCTTGGTCCTCTCGCAAGCAGTCCACTGTAGCCCAATCCACCACAGAAGCTGAGTATGTTGTTGCTGCTGCTTGCTGTTCCCGGTTGCTTTGGATGGTTGCTACTTTGCGAGACTATGGCTTAGAGCTTAGGCAAGTGCCTTTGTTTTGTGATAGCACTAGTGCCATACGTGTAGCCAAAAATCCCGTTCTTCACTCCAAAACCAAGCACATAGAGGTCCGTTTTCACTTCTTGCGAGACCACTATGAGAATGGGGACATTGACCTTATTCATGTTGACACCCACAACCAGCTCATAGATATCTTCACCAAACCCCTTGACCAAGCCCAGTTTGCTCGCTTGCGAGGGGAGCTTGGAGTTTGTTTCCCTTTTTAGAGGAGGGAAATTTTTGGTTCTTGTAGATTAGTCTTTGGTTTTCTTTATAGTTTAGCTTTTAATTTTGCTTTTGTATCATATTTGCATATCATATCATCATGTATCATATTGCATCTTGAGTAAGGATGAAAACGGTCGGAAACAGTCAGAAAACTCTTCAACCATTTTCTACTTTTATATTTGAATACGAAAACGAAAGCGAAAACGGTAAAGCCGGACACGAAAACGAACGCGAACTTACGGAATATCGAGAATTTTGAAAACGAACCCATTCAAGCGAAATTATATCGAACACGGTCGGTATACGAAAATTCAATACAGAATACCGATCCACAATGTATAACAATTAACAAGTGTCATCGTGGCAAATTTCGAGTGCAAGAGAGCAGACTTATCAATTTGGTTTCTTTGACAAGAGAAAAAAAGAAAAAAGAGGAAAATTTGAGATGCCATCGGTAGTAGACTAGAAAGGATAGCAACAACGCCTGGCCCATCTAGCTCTCTCTCTTTTGGTCAGCCCAGTCACATACAATGCAACAATAGCGCCGCGTGAAGCCAGATGTAGCCATGCAAGCATACAACATCGTGCGAGGTGATTAGTCCTACCTCGATGACTCAGGGAGGCGCGACGGGGGTGAGCTGCCTATATAATGCGGCCAATGAGCATCAGTGCTCCACAGTTGCCTTTGCCTAGTTGTCTGGACAGTAATGATTGACAACAAAATTCGGTTTAAATTGAATTTTGAATTCGGGATATTCTGAATTAAAAGTAGAAATGTAGAAAACGGTCGGAAACGATCAGAAAATGTCTAAACCGTTTTCTACTTTTACATTTGAAATACAAAAACGAAAGCAAAAACGGTAAAGTCAGACACAAAAATACGAATTCGATCAGATAAAATACAGAAAACGATGTGGTTTGGTTCGGGATATCTCTGTTCCGTTTTCATCCTTAATCTTGAGCTTCATCCTTATAGTAGCTAGATTGATACTATGCTCTTGTTGGTGATATTATGAATATACATGATGTGCTTTGCTTAGGCTCACTTTGATCTCTTGATATGAGCTAAAAATGTTTTTTTTGAACTTGAATAAAACTTGAAACATGTTCACCACTACTTGTGGCAACTGGCATGTATAGGTGTGTCGAGAACCCTTTTTGCTTCATATATATGCTTAGTTGCTACGGCTCATACCTTGAGTTACACACTTGCTTGAGAAACTTGAATTTGTGCTAAAACTTGAAAAACAAGGTATAAAAAGATCAGGATGGGTCTTTGCTGTCCCATGTCAGAGTATCGAGACAGCTCCCTATTGCACTTAAGAGTGAACTTGAGCTCTGTAATGGATACCGAGATCACTGTCTTAAGCTTCTGATTGCTTTTGGCATAGGCTTGACATGATTGATAAGTCAGGTTTTGATGGCATCGATAACCTTCCGCACACATTTGTTTGACAAACTTTGGTGATAAGCCGCATAACTCTGATAAAATTCAATTGATATCTAAAAATTTGATCAAATCACTAGTTTGTCTCATGACATGATGTGTGAACTTTGTTTGGGGTAGTTCACATTGCATACATGTGTAGCACAAGGTTGATCTCCTGTCTATATTTGCTATGTGCTCTTTTGGTGGTGAACCCTCTTTTAAATTGCTCAAACTTGATCAAACTTGGTACAATGCCATATTTCATCTCATTTGATCACTTTGAGCATTTGCTAGCACTTGTATTTGTTGATATGTATACATAACAGCATTAGCTAGAGCATCTTTTCAATCTACTTGCTATAATCTTGAAGCTTCTGCATTTGTGCATTTCTGCATTCATAGCATGTTTTGAGGGGGAGTTACAATCCTTGGGCTCTAGCTTGATAAGTGCATATGTCAACAAGGGGGAGACGTTTCCACACTCACAATGTCACAATCACCCAAGTTAAGAGATATGCACTCATTTGAGTGAGATTGCATTTGTTCACAATGTCACAATCACCCAAGTTGAGATATGCACTTATTTGAGTGAGATTGCATTTTTTCAGGGGGAGTTGCATTTGAGCTGCTTTTGCTAGATGTGTTGAGCTGCTTTTGCTAGATGTGTTGAGCCTTTGCCTCTTCTGGATGGTCTAGCAGTTTTTCGGTTTTTCGAGCTTTGCTAGTGGTGTTGAGCCCGTTGCCTCTTCTTGAGGACTAGCTGTGTTTTACTTGGTTGCGTCGAGCCGTTGCCCATGTCTTTGGGGACCGAGTTTTGCTCATTTCAAATGACCCCATTTTGGCTTTTCTTTGGCTTTTGGTGATTTAGTTGAGCTCTTTGTTTTCCTCTTCTTCTTCTTTTTCTTTTGCTCAAGCTGTTCGTGTATTGGTGTTGACAATGCACTCATCAAGGGGGAGATTGCGAACACAAGGTTGACAAGTACCCTTGTGTGCTCGTTTTGTAATGAGTGATTGTCAATGTGATCTACGAAGAAGGTTAAGTGGTGACTAACCGTACCATGGAGAAAGCTATGTGTGCGACATGTCTCTTGGCTTGTGTTGTGCAGGTGTGGAGCTCAGAGGCGGTGATCGACGGTGAGGTGAAGGTCAAGGAGGACGTGCCGTGCCGACAGACCGAGAGCGGTGAAGGGCGGACATGAGGCTTGGACCGAGGGACCAGGAGGCCGGGTGACTAGCCATGGTGGCTGACACCTGGGACATCGACAAGCGCAAGTGTACATGGGAGTGACCGTGTTGACCGAGTCAAGATGGAGGATGTGCAAGTCGAGCGGGGCTCAGAGAACTTGGCGTGCCGGCTGGTCGAGGATGGCGGTGACACGTGTCGAGCGACGGGGGACACGTATGGAGTACGCTACTCGCGAGTGGGTTTGGTGGTTTGGGCCTCAAAACCATCGGTGGCGGGTTTACGGGTTTGGGCCTCAAAACCCGGGCGGAGGGTTCCGAGGAGGAACGGACGGTACGTGGTGGCATCAGGGAGTTCACGTTGAGGTGAAGCTACTGATGAGGAGGCGCGGTGGCCGTCGGATGAAGATGACACCGGGTTGGACCATAACGCCCTTGGGCTAAGTGGTTTGACTCATTTGTATCCAGGGGCAAAACTGGGATTATGTAATAGCCCTATTAAATAGGATGAGGGAGCCCCCATCTCTCTCACCTCCTCCATTTTCATTTTCTCCTTAAGGGTTTCCCCTCCTCTCGGTGCTTGTGTGAGAGAGGTCCACTAATCCACCGATTAGTGTAAGAACCATGAATCTTTGAGGGAATGGTGGCCCTAATCACCTCGTGTCCTCCGATGTTCGGAGTTTGAATCAATTCGTGTGTTCTTCGCATTCTTCTTCCCCCTCTCGTTCTTGAGCCGATTCTTCGTTTCTAGACCATTTTGGTTCGTTCTTGTTGCCTTGATTTGAGCTATGACGTGAGTTGAGCCTTTCCACTGAAGGAAATCAACCAATTCCTCACGAGCTCATAGATCGGGCGATTTCTTGGTCTAGGTCTCAAAAACCGGTGTTTTTTCGTTCTTCTTTGATTTCTCGTGATAGGCTTGAAATTGGGTGTTGATGTCTTGAAGATATCTTCTCAACACTCCCAAGAACCTACCTACAAAGTTTGAAGTCAATCCGAGTTGTTTTGATCGAGTTTTGACCCATTCTTCCTCGGTTCGTGCTGCTGTTTCTGGACAGCGCGGAGCCTCCGGGAAAAAACACGGAACCTCGGGACGCGGAGCCTCCGGGGAAAAACGCGGAACCTCCGGGATCTGCTGCTGAAAATTTATGTTTGGGCTCTTCGAGTGCTCGTTTTGAGATCCATCTTCTGTTTTATCTTTCTAGCATCTTAAGGAACTTTTTCTAAGTACTCTTGTCACCAATTGGCATGGGTCCTTTGGGTGGAGAACTCACTTCCTCTCCATAGAAGTTGAGTATTTTTTTTTCTGACTCTCGGTTTAGTTCTTGTTCTGTGCTCATTTGTGGTGTCCCGCTGTGTTCCTAGGGAACATCCACTCACTAGTTGGGTCTTGGATATCATGGTGTTTTGTTCGCACTTTTGGTGGTGATTTTAGGACAGTAGCCAATTATTTTCGAAAGAAATTTTCGGGTCCCATTCACCCCCTCTAGTCGCTGTTTTCGGTCCTTTAGATGGAATGTGAGAGAGAGCCACCTCTATAAACCATGCATATTTGCCCTCCTCTATCTATATATAAATGAGGATTATACTCACTGCATGCTCCCTTTCCTGGCAGGTTCCTCCAAACCCCAAGATTATCGATCGGTGACCACTCCCCACCGGAAATAAATTCCATGGACCCTGGGTCCAAACTCTCTTCTATGCGCCCATGCATTGGATGATCTATCATAGTGAACTCAATGGAAAATTACTATACAAACTAGAGAAAATAACACCCATGTCTATCATAAGGCGCCTCAGGACATCAGCGACAATAATAAAGAGGTAAGGGGAGAGAGGGTCACCTTGCCGCAGGCCGTTGCGACAGGTGATCCACTTTCCTGGGACGCCATTGAGGATAATGGAAGACTTCCCAGAATGCAAAATGTCCAGCATCCAATCACACCAGTTGGTGGAGAACCCACGACAGAGCAAGATCTTATAGAGGCTGTCCCAATTGACAAAGTCAAATGCTTTATGGAAGTAAGTTTGAGAACAATGGTTGGAGCATTCCTCCGGTAGCAGCAGTCAAGGAGGTCAGCTGCGTAAACAAAGTTATCAGCAATATTCCTGCCAAGAACGAAGCCAGTCTGGTCATTGCTGACTAGATACGGAATAAACGGCTGCAAGCGCCTGGTGAGCAGCTTGGAAATGCCTTTGATGGGGCTGTTTTGAAGACAAATTGGGCGGAAGTCAGCAGGGGTGCGAGAAGCATCTTTCTTCGGTAGCAGCACAATATAAGACCGATTGATCCGCTCAAGCTCGATGGTGTGGTTGTAAAAAGATTCAAAGACGCATAAAATGGTTGGGGCGGCGGTGTTCCAGGTAGATTTATATAAAGCAGGCCCAAAGCCATCAGGGCCGGGGCTGGAAGTCATATGCATAGAGAAAAAGTCACCTTTGATTTCGTCCTGCGTGAAGGACCCATCAAGGGAGGAGAGACCCAGAATGGGGTTAGGATACAAGGAGTTCAAGTCAAATCTCCACTCTGTTTGGCGGGAAGTCCCGAGCAGGGAGTTATAGAATTCAAAAAGAAGGCGGGCTTTCTGATCGTGACCAAAAACTTCCAGCCCATCATGCTCGAGGACTTGAATCTTATTGTGCCTGAACCGTTGAGATGCACAAGCATGGAAGTACCGTGTGTTTTCATCACCTTCGATGGCTGCCCTTATTTTGCTTCTCTGCCCTTATGATCCATGTCATACACTAAAACTGTTGGGTAGAACATCTTACAAAGCTCACAACTGGAGCATCTTACACACTTGCAAGCAGGAAGGACTCGAAGACACACAGACAAATACCAGAGAAACTTAAAGAGCAGAGGGGCGCCACTAGTAGTAGCCCTGATGCTACATACAAAATTGGTGAACTGGAGTTCAACACATGCATCTAGGCTATCTAGGGGACTAAGACACACACTAGCCCTGCAAGGATCTAACTTCAGGGCGACGGCCATCTTGGCACAAGAGAAGGTCATTCAGCACCTGCAGCATCACCAAACTCCTCTTGGAGGGCCGCCATGTCCCCCTCAGATGCCCCACAGGCCATAGCCACATCTGCAAGAGCCTGTAAATCAACGAAGTCAACAGGTGATGCCTGCTGTTTCTCACCCTCTCCTTGATAACACCCCCTGTCCAGTATTACAATACGCGGATGATACCCTCATTTTCCTCCGTGCTAACTCAGACGATATCCTCGCTGTGAAGAATGCATTACATGATTTTGAGCTTGCCACCGGACTCTCAATTAACTTCCACAAAACCACGTTCCTTCCTGTGGCTGTCCTTCCTCTGATGCTGATAACCTCGCCTTGCTCTTCGGTGCTACCGTTTCCTCCTTCCCTCAAACCTACCTTGGGTTGCCTCTTTCCCCTCACAAATTATCGGTGTTGGATTGTCAGCCGATCCTCGCATCCTGTGATCGCTACCTCGCCGGCTGGCGTGCTTCCCTTCTCAACAGGGCTGGCCGGCTTACTCTTGCTTTTGCTGTCCTCAGTGCTCTTCCTCTTCACTACATGGCTGCTTTGGGTCTCCATAAAACGGTGATCAAAGCGATTGATCGACGTCGAAGGGCTTTCTTCTGGACTGGAGAAGAATCCTGCCATGGTTCCAAGTGCCTAGTGGCCTGGGAGCATGTCTGTTCTGAGAAAAATGATAGGGGGCTCGGTCTAAAAGATTTAAATACACAGAACAGATGTCTACTCATGAAATTTATTGATAAGCTATTTACTGGTGTTCAGGCTCCCCGGAGGGATTGGCTTCTCCATAACGAGCCCCTCTTCTCTGATAACCCCTCCTCTTCCACATCCTATCTGTGGAAAATCATCAACGATGGGCTTTCCTCCTACCGTGACATTACCTTCGTTGATGTTCGGGATGGCGCTTCCACCTCTTTCTGGCATGATCGCTGGCTGGAGGACGATCACCTCTCCCTCTCTCACCCTGCCTTGTTTTCTCATTCTCTTAGGCCTAATGTTTTGGTGAAGCAGGTGTTCCAGAGCGGGTTTGATTTGCGCTTGCGACCCCGACTAACAAGAGCCGCTGCTAGCGAGCTTGCCTCTCTCATGTCTGTTTTACAGGGTGTGCACCTACAAGATGGGCAGGACGTAAGGAGACTAACATCCACGCGGAAGCCATTTAACACCAAGGACGCCTACAGCATGCTAGCGCCGTCGCCCTCCACGCAAGACGTCCATGGGCGCTGGATCTGGGGCACCAAAGTGCCAAACAAGGTGAAGATCTTTGCGTGGCTCTACTTCAAAGATAGATTAAGCACGAAAGCTATTTTTCTGGGCAAGCATGTGATGGATGATGCTGTTCTGCTGACAATTTTGTGGCGACTATGGGACGTAAGGAATGGAACCATCTTCCGGAATGAAAGACATCTGCCGCGTGAAGTGATTCTTCGGGTGTGTCAGTGTGTGACGACCTGATCATTTGGGAAGGCAGGTTCAGACCGGCCTCTAGGATACCCGGTCTTCGCCGTTGGCGTCTTTTTCTTCGCTCTTGTGTAAACTCCACTTCGGGCGCTTATCCGCCTTGAACTTGTAACCAAACTCTTTTGGCTTACTTTTATATAATCCAGGCGGAGAAGCTCTCCCCTCTGTAGTTTCTCGTAAAAAAAAGTATGCTAATGACATCAATGATTCTTAATTCTAGACCCACCTCTGGTTATGCATGCATCTCATGATCAGAGATGCATGCATGCGTGCTCACCTGGACTGAGTCCACCCATGTTATCCAGATCGCAGGGCGGGCGCAAGAAGAACGCAGCTGATAGCTAGCTTAGCTAGGAGCAGGAAGAATGAATATGGCAACACAACACAAGATTGAGTATGTAGTATGGGAGCTGGGAGACAGGAATCTATATGTCCATGCATATGCCTTTATATATGGACCTGGTCACCGGCCTGGAGCCAAACCCAAGCCGCCAAATTAAAAAGATGTCCATATATATATATCATCAAATTAAAGGAATTTAGAACGGCATGCACGATGGTATATGCTGTATACGCAGGCCGGGATTCCAACGCCGCATGGCTGTTGTTTTATCACCAATTTCGGTTCTTCGACGATCAGAGCCAGCCAAACAAACAACAACTGGTGCATGTTGTTTTATATCAAGTATAATAGAGCTATAGGAGTACTTTGCTTATTGAGTGATTTGATCGATCTCGATCTTCTAGTATCACACAAATTTTGGTTCGTTGGATCTACTTTTGATGACTTCCCTCCTCGCCTCTGCCTGCACGATATGACCTCGGGTAGGGTGGGGCCGGCCGCACACAACTCGATCGCCACGGAGCGTTGTGCACGAGGAGAAGAAATGGCAACTGGCGAAGAAATGAGAAGGTGGCGAGTCCAGTCTGCGTAGCTATGGTCGTCAAGAGGATGATCGTGTCCGTCCAAGCAGACCAAGATGAAGCGAAAAGGAAGCGTGCGTGCGTCACACGAGTTCTACCATAAGAAATCTAATCAACTGAACTACACTCCGTTTGTAAATATAGCAGATAGATAAATATATTTATAGGTATATCTAACTATAAATGTATTGTTCATAGTTATTCCGAAGTACCATTGAACGGTAACATCCATCTGCTGCACCTAGTTCAATTTCATTTATTAGTGCATATACATATGCTTTTTTACGAGGGTGCCCAGTACGGTCATCGTACATTGTGCCTAATTAACCTCAGAGATACACTCCTCTAAAATGTCAAGCTTGGTTGTACAGTACGATCACCTATTACAGACTTACAGTACGTGTAGAAAGAAACTTTCTTCCACGGTTCCACCGTGCATGACGTGTTCCAGTGCGAAACAACGACGAGCGTTCCAGCCGGCCTGTTTAATTTCCTTCACAGAAAGGAACGAAACGTGTTTCTCTCTAGTGACGCACACACAAACGCGGCTATGTACGTCCTGCTTATATATGTCACGCGCGACAACTGTAATTAACAGGGTGTTTGGGACTGCTCCGCTCTACGATGTTTAGCCAAATAGGTTCAGCTTTACGCACGCTGTTCTAGAAAAAAAAAGGTGGAGTTGTAAGAGCACCTAAAGGGGTACTCTATAAACTCTAGTTTTTTTTAGAGCTGCTCCGTGATGGAGTTTGTGGAGCAGTCCCAGACACCCCCTAAGAGCATCTCCAACAACTTAGAAAAAATCACTTGGTAAATCTTGAGTTTTAGCAAGTTGCTAATTTATTTGGTAAGTGAAAAAAAGATCTCTCCAACAACTCCTTAAAACTCGCTTGCCAAAATGAAAAAGCCCGCTAACGAACGAGGAGCCCCGCTAGCGAATGAAGAGCCCCGTTAACTTTTCTCGTCACAACGGCAGCCCGCGCTCGTCGCCGGCGGCCGCGGCACCTCCTCCCCGCGCCGGCGAGGAACAGCAGCACTGGCGGTCCTCCTCGCTCCAGCCAGCCCCGCCCCTCGGCTCTAGCCCCGAGGCCGTCCCGGAGCGTCGTCGAGGCCCTGAGATTAGGATAGCAAGTCCTTTCCACGCGCGAGGCCAGTGAATAGCAAGTGCGGATAAATAGCAAGTTGGTTTGAGGGGTTGTTGGAGAAGGAATTTTATGTTTTTACCAAAGTTATAAGAATAGCAACTTGTTTTAAGGAGTTGTTGGAGATGTCTGTAACAATTTTCCTCTCATCATCACCGCGTTACGAACCATTCGTGGACGGTAGACGGTACGTAGTTGAGAAGCGGAAAATCCAATCAATAATCCGTACCTGTGCACTACCGTACCACGCCTTATCTGAGACCGTTCGCATGCAAGCGCTCCCAGGAGTACACACGAGTATACTCCATAGGATTTACCCGAATATGCATTTACCCACTAGCATGGTATAAAGTTGATTTGCATAAAACTATTGGGCATAAAGTAGACATTGTTTAACATCTAACATCCGGGAAGTGGTATAGCAGTAACCATGAACACTATCATAGGGTGTACTCCCTCCATGTTGGTAAAAGAAGTCGTTTTGGACAAGGTTTGGGTCAAACATTGGGAATATAAATCATGAATAACTTTCAAATTGTTGAGTTTGAAAATGTGAAAACAATATGAATAGATTTGTCTTGAAATATACTTTCATAAAAGTATACATATATCACTTTTGAATAAATATTTTTATAGAAAAATGAAGTCAAAGTTATGCTTTGGAGACCGTGTCGTTGTCTAAAACGACTTCTTTTACCAACACGGAGGGAGTACCTAGAACTTCCATAATACTCCCTCTGTCCCTGAAAGGATGGATTCCTAGAATCCGTGCCAGTCAAACTTTTTTAAGTTTGACTAACTTTACGGAAAAGAGCATCAATATCTATGATATAAAATAAGCATTTTATGAAAATATATTCTATGATAAATCGAATGATATTAATTTGGTACCATAAATCTTAGCGTTTTTTTCTAGAAATTTGGTCAAAGTTTAAAAAGTTTGACTTAGGACAACTCTAGGAATCCATCCTTTCAGAGACAGAGGGAGTAAGACATGTAATCGAGAGCGCATCATTCCAAAATGGCTAAGTCAATTCAAAACTGTGCAGAGGGGTCAAAATTCTGTCCACAAGAGAACGAGGCCACTACCCATATGACCTTTCGGTCCATAAGGGGTAAATATCATTGCACCGTCCTTTCTCATTTAGAGCCAAGTCCCCCAATGAAAGGCCGAGATGTGCCGGGTACTACTTTTTAGCTACTATATATGCGCACCAAATTGTATCGAACCCATAGGTACTTCCATTCCATGATCCTTTCCTCCTTATCAAACTTGCCCTTAACTTGATTCCCGATCCACCGTCATGTCCGAATGTCATGAAGCGTCTGGTTGGCCACTCAGTCATCGCCATCCCATCCCATCAGAGGGTGCCTGGACGGTGCAAGTTGGATGCGTGAAGCCATGAACACGAAGGAAGCTAGAAGGTGAACCGAGTGGTCAAGATTCTGAGCACAACAGACGGGCGGGGGAGATGAGGCGCATCAGATTCCCTGACTCATACATCCTTATCTATAACAAGACTGAATGACGTGCAATACCCGTAAGACCGATGGACGCAACAACATGCAGACGCTTGGAGGACCGAGCCCTCGAGTGGTTCGACCTACAAGCCTTCGGCACACAAGCACTCGAAACACTGAGTCATTCGACTGGCTCGTCTTTGAAGGCCTCCGGGCCGGGAGGGTACCTCACTGCCCGAATAAGAGTCCATTACTACTAGGTTGGGCCGAAGCTGGCAAAGAAGAGACCCAACTGAACCAGGGTACTTCATCAGACTTGGTGGACAAGTAACCAGACGTAGGGAGCTTGGAGGCCGACTTACTCAAGATATAGCTGATCTTATGCCTAGATTTCCTTGTAACTAACTCTGAAACATATCTGTAAACCGACTAGAAACCTTGTAACCCTACCCTCCAGAGTATATAAGGAGGGGGAGGGACCCATCGATTGGTACCTTCATACTTTAGGCTACATTGCATAGGCAACTAGTCACCAGTGACGAGATAGGGAGATATGTTCTCAATCGGACGTAGGGTACCTTGTACCTGATCGAGCTCGTATAAATCTGTGTCCCATGTGCTACGTACCCTTCTAATTCTCTATGCGTGATATGCTGATCTGTATTGCTGGAGCTGATAACTCCGACAACAATAGAGACACAAACACTTATAAACACAAACACCCCTCACTCTTATCTATATATACTATAAAGGAGCGAAGGAATTAGAAAATACTTGTTACTAAAAAAGTCTCCTACTCACCTACAATCTACACCCTGACATGCGGCCCCGAAGACCAAAAGAACGATACTTATACGACAAAACACGCTTCCCTGTTGCCGATCTCCCCTCCCCCGCGCTGCCCTAGCGTTTTTTTTCACTGAAAGATTCCTTACCCGCCTGTGTGTACCCATGACAGTTTCCTTCTTGGTGAATCACGGTTGGTTCCCAATCTCCAAACGACGGTTTCCTTCTCGGTGAATCACGCTTCCTTCCCCATCTCCAAACACCGCCGTAGTAACGTGTGCCTCTCCGCCTTCGCCAATATGCCTCCATCACTGTTCCTCGAGCGAAGCGGCTACAGGCGCGTGGGGTATGCAACATGGCGGCATTTGGTGGGAGCGGCGGCAGCGGCGATGCGGAGAGAGATGGCGGTGTCCAAGGTGGCAGCGTAGAAGACCGCGCGTGGGGCCTCCAATGGTGGGCTCAGTTCAAGGTCTCCCCTGCGGCGGGCGCCAGCCGACAAGAGTAACTCGGCAACGCCATCGGGGGTGTCTTCCGCACCTTCACGCATCTCCTCATTGGCGTCGTCATGTTCTCGATCTGCCTCTTCTCCGTAAAGGGGTGTTTAGTTGGCAAATTTTTTTGGATTCAGGTACTGTAGCTTTTTGTTTTATTTGAAAATTATTATTCAATCATGGACTAATTAGGCTTAAAAGATTCATCTCGCGATTTCACGGTGAACTGTGCAATTAGTTTTTTTTGTTTTGTCTACATTTAATGCTCCATGCATGTGCCACAATATTCGATGTGATGTTTTGGGGTGAAAATTTTTGGGAACTAAACACCCCCTAAGATCCGCTTTGCCCCCGAGCCACGAGTACACCCTGTCCCCTCGGCCGGTCGCCGGCCACTGCCCAGCCCTAGCGCCCCGGCCCCACTCGGCTGCTAGGCGGCCAGGGGCCGCTGCCCGCTGAGCTCCTCCTGAGTGAGAAGGGCGCCGACATGGTCTTCGATGTTGGTGGCAGGACGTTCGCAGCACACCGGTGCGTGTTCACCGCCCGGATTCCTCTTGCGCGCATTCTCTCTGTGTATTTGCTGTTACGGCCAAAAGATGAACAATACAAGCTAATAGAACTTGCGCATTTGTACTAATCCGTGCAGAAACTTGTGAAAAAAGGAGGAAAATGATTATAGATCCAAATAATGTGAAATTAATTTTGTTACATTCATAACTTTGTCCTCTGCATGTGAAAAATATGTTTGCATATGTTACTCTAACAAAAATTTCTTCATTTTTTTTTGCCAAATGGTAGTCTTCAAGATTTAATTTGGATTTCACTTTGAACGCCAATTTTCATGCTTAGTTTTACCATTAGATTAGCATTTGATTAATTACTCAAAATATGCATAATCATTCGTTTTTGTAAATGCTCGATAGGCCATCTTGGGTGCCTCCAGGATTCATTCTCAAGAGGATTGTGCATTGATTACTATTGTTTGGCTTAACGAAATGTTGTTCTCCACTGGTAAGGTTTGGTTCCATCTATCTTTCTTATTTCTACAATTCAAATATTTATGAATGAACCCTGAAAATATACCTTAATATTCTGATTTTGTTTGCATTCAATACAACATTAACCACCTAGCAGTATGGACAAGATCATGCAGTAGTTCAAATTAGTAGGAGATAATACATTTTTACCTAGATAGTCTTTGTTTGAAGGGAACAGGTTTTTTAGTCAGATTACAACATGAGCCTAAAGCCCTAAACCATGTCACCTCCATTCTACCTTTCACTTCAATTTTAATCCCAAAATCTCCACTTGGTGATTTAGTTTTGGCACATTCTTTGCATTCTTGTGATTTGGGATCACCAATTTTTTGATGAAATTCTTGTGTGAAACTATGATGCGGACTGAGACTATAATCATGATTCACTAACACTAGGTGCTAGGTTGGCTAGGTTTCTGATGTTCCACAAGGTATGGCGATGTGCTGGTGTGGAACTGTGGAAATATGTGATGCTCTAACCTACACGTGGATTGAGCTAATGTGGTAAAAAATAATGTGCTTTATACTCTTTTGCTTATTTTTCCGATGTTATTTTAGCTAATAGAATCATATTTATCATGGCTTTATTAATTGGTCAGTCATTTTCATGTTACCAGCCAGGAAACCCTAAAGAAACATCTCTTGCTTACTGACCCAGGTAGTCATGAAAAGGTTTCTCAAGAAATTGCACTTCTGAAGTTTGTTGAGTGTTCACTCTAAAACACCTAAGGATGTTGTTCATCTAGACTAGAAGCATCTAAGAAGAAAGATAATACAAAAATTTACTCATGGCATCTGAAAATCCTGGACATATTTTGCAAGCATTCATATTGCTACATTGGAGCCCTAAAGTTCACATTTGTTGTCTCCCTGCCACTCTATGGCAGATGTTGTTTTTCCTTCATTTTTTTTACTTTTCTACTCTAGGGCTTTCAACTTAGAATGTGATTCAAATTAATTGGCTAGGTGATCAGGTGTCTGTGCCTGAACCGTGACTAGGGGCTCATGTTGGGTTTCAACTCTAGCCTACCCCAACTTGCTTGGGACTAAAAGGCTTTGTTGTTGATGATGATGATGTGATCAGGTGTCTGATTCATTTTCCAGTTGAATCTATTGATTATGATACCTTTGTTTTTTATTTATTTTTTTACTTTTCCACTCTAGCATTTCATATTAGAATGTGATCCAAATTAATTTGCTGGGTGATCATGTGTAGGGGTTTTTTCACAAAACTGATTCTAAAAATCTATTGCTGCTGATTCATTTTTTAGTTGATTTTGTAGATCTGCTAAACAAGGTTATCCTTAAATATGTACATACTCTCCATTGGTCCCAGAGTCTTGTATCAAATCCAAACCAAATTTCTACCTGATTTCTATATATTTATTGATAAAAACACTTTTTGTAGAAGAATTATGTCTTTCACAAATTTGATGCATTTTTTTTCTGATTTGCTTTGAGAATGTGGAGCAGGCCAAAGCCATCCTTTCATGTATGAGGGGAAAAGGAGAAAGGGAATTAGGGATTGACATTTCACTTGTTAGTTTTTTGGATATAATTAAGATGATCTTGTAAATATCTCAGTAAGTTATATTTGCTACTTTGCTCTTTTGTCTTTCCATGAACCATATTAGTGGTCAAGTGAGTAACATGCCTTTTGTGGAACTACTTCAGATCACTGGTTGTTTTTATTAAGTTTGTTTTTGGTTGGAGGTCCTAATGTTAAACACTCTATATTCTTTCAACATGCAGCCTTGAACACTTGGGGAGATTCCTTCTATCAATGACTGAGTCGGTGCTCCGGCTTAGGGACCTAAAAAGCTATGATTTGGTATAATCAAACCTCCACCCTTCTCACTTTAGCGGAGTGTGCGTGCATGATAATTTTTCATTTACTCTTGTATCTGCAAAAAATAATGCATATTTCCATTATTTTAGAGATTGGAACACCTTAAGGAGTATGCTCCACTCAATTAGTTTTTCTATATAAAATGGAGAACATGTTTGATCATAAGCCTATGCGCTCTTATATCCTTTGGATGGAAAAGGGAGTATGCTACACTCACTAAATGTATCTGTACATAATATTCCATTTATTCCCTGGTTATGTACCTGATTATTTACAATCTTCCATGTATTCACTGGTTATGTAGTCGCTTATTTACATAAGCTTTATATTCTCTAGAAGTGTCATATAATTGAAGAAAAAACTCAAGACACCCTACAAGTAACATGAAGAGCGTTGTATTCCTCAAGTAGCCTATTTTAAACTGGGTCTTTTGTGTTTGTCCTTGTAAGATGGAACAGAAATGCTCATTTTGTTTTATCTCCAATAATAATAAGTTCACATGTGATCCTGTATGCATATATGTAACACTCTAGCAATGAAGGATGTGCAAATTTTGTTATTCATAAAGTATTCAACATCTTTATGCATATCACAATGATCTAAGTGAAATATGAAGTAATCATAGCCTTGTAATGAATGTTGCAATTAAGTTAATCTTGTGTACATACTCGCTTCGATGTGATTGGTTTTTTTGTTGCATTGTTAGGGAAAAAACCAAGAATTGAGATTTTAATAGACACGTGCGTGTCACACGTGCATATCCACTAGTGAATGCATATATGCGCATTTTGTATATTCATGTTAGGTGCTTATTTCGTAGAGCTCCCAGAATAGCTTCTAAGGGAAGGAGCTATGTTAAACAGTTTTTACTGAAAACTATGCTGATTACTATGTGAAGTGTTCTGAAACAAACTATAAGGCTAGGAGCTAAAAAATAGCTTGTCCTAATTCACTCCACGCAGAGTCACTATAGGCACAGATCTTGGCAAAAGGTGTTATCTAGGTCTCTCTACTCTCACAATGTTATTTATGTGTCCATGAACTTAGCTTTGGGTATCATCCAGGCCCAAATGGGGCCTAACCCGCTCTGTAGAGTGAAGTGGTACGATGACTGTGCATTGACGTCGCCCCTACTTGTAAGGTTGTTTCTTCAACTTGGCAGGGCTATCACCTAGATCCGTCTACTCTCAAAAGTTGTTTCTAGGTCCATGAATTTGGCTTTAGGTGTCATCTGGGCCCCTCTACTCTCAGCACGCTGCAAGCCTGAAATCATCTCACAAGATATCATTTCTATAGTAATTGCTTCACTTTGTTTTTTTTGCAAGTGTGAAACACTGGGTTTTGTAAATTGTCCAATTTTCGCCCTTCTTCTGTATATGCTTGGAACAGTCACATAACCTGAAGCTTTTGTAATCCTTTTGCATTCTAATCAACAATTTCGGTGTACATATAGGCAATACAATTGTACACTAGTCTCGCGGCCTGCAAAACGCGCCGGTGGGATTATATTGGCCGGGAATTATATAAAGTATACATACACAGAGCATATATATACATGGTATATACACTAGTAGAGAATAGACTTTCGGTTCTAGGCTTTAGTCCCGGTCATTTTTGGGCCTGGCACTAAAGACAGGATTAGTCCCGGTTGGAGCAACCAACCGGGACTAAAGTTCCCTGCCCAATGGCTAGAGGCGCAGCTTTTGCAGGAGGGGAGCAGGAGGGGACCTTTAGTCCCGGTTCGTGGTTCAAACCGGAACTAAAGGTCACCCTCCAGTCCCTGTTGGAACTACTAGCCATGACTAAACCTTTAATCCCGGTTGGTGGCTCTAACCGGGACTAGAACTCTAACTGTAGTCCGGGTTTATACCACAAACCGGGACTACATGTCCCGGGCTATATAGTTTCTCCTTCTTCCTCCCCCATCCCGAGCCATTTCAAGCTCTCAGCCTACTCTCTGTTCTTGCTCATGGAAGGAGTTCATGCTTGCGGGATTGGTGAAGACTTCATTCCTCCATCCATTCTTCGGTTCTAAAGGTTACCAACTTCATCCTCCCATGTTTCATCACTAGCATGGCTCATTTCTTGGTCTAGAATAGAGAAATTTGTGGTTTCTTAGATTGGGAATGATGGTGGATTTTTTTATTTATATACCATTTGAGCTTGAAATCACTTGATAGTTTGAATATGAAGATGAAGGAAGCTTATAGTAGTTCATCAAAACTAGTATGCACCTTTCATTGCCTTATTTCATGATCTAGAAATAGAGAAATTTTTGGTTTTTCTAAATTGGGAATAATGGTGAATATTTTTGATTTATATGCCATTTGAGCTCAAAATCACTTGATAGTTTGCATATGTAGATGAAGGAATCTTATAGTAGCTCATCAAAACTAGTATGCACCTTTCATTGCCTCATTTCATGCATGGTTTAGAAATTGAGAAATAAATGGGTTTTTTTAGTGTATAGCTCATTTAATTTCATGGTTCACAAAATGAGAAACTTATAGTAGTTGATGAAAATGAGTATAGACAGTCGTAGATGGCAACTACTTCCGGGTCCTCGGCCTCGCATGGGGTCCCTAAGCGACTGAGGCCGGACCTCCCTCTCATTGCGTGCGGCAAGTGTGGGCAGAAGATTGTGAGGGAGTACAGGGTGAAGAAGAAGGGTCCCAACCAAGGGCACATCTTCTACACGTGTCCAGATCGCGAAGTGAGTAATTTTTTTGTCATGTTTTGCTATGGTTTGTAGCCATTTTTCATGATGATTTTGATTAAAGTTCTTGATTTATTGTTGTAATTTCAGTGGGATGACACTTAGATCATGTGACGGTTGGTACTAGGAGGAATAGTATGTTGAGCACGTCCAAAAATCTGTTGCAAAAGAGACTGGGGCGGCTGATGAGAGTGCACCTTTGTATGATGAGGCTGTGAACCGGCAGAAGAATGATCTATCTGTTTTAGTTGGAATTGGTCACAAAATCCTTATTGTGCTTAAGTGTATTGTAGGTTTAGTTTGTTTAGTGCTATTTGGGATTGTCTACATTGTATCAAGGCTTTAATAAATTAATGTTCGAGAGTACGTGAAATAGCTGTTTGGTATAGGGTATTAATTAATCATGTTGATTGATGGATATTTTGAATCTTTTAATTAACTACTAACTATGCATGTTGTATAATATGGGTTATTATAAGTTTTTGATATGGTGTACGTCATGTAATGAAGATGAACCGGCAATGGATGTACAAGGCTGACCGCTGCTCCCCAGAGTTCATGAGGGGCGTGCATGATTTCTTAAATGTGGCCAAAGCAAACACATGGAATGGTTTCATGTGCTGCCCTTGTGTTCTATGTAAGAATGAGAAGGATTATTCTTGCTCAAGGCAAATTCACGAACACTTGTTTACATCGGGTTTCATGCCAAACTATATTTGTTGGACAAAGCACGGAGAAAGAGGTGTTATAATGGAAGAAGACGACGAAGAAGAAGGGGACGATGACAACATGATTATTCGTAGTTTCACTGAATATAGAGCCTTTGATGATACTGCAATGGGGAAAGCTGAAGAAGAGGTAGCTGCTGAAGAAGAGGTAGCGCAAAAGATGATCCCGATGATGATCTTGGTCAGGCCATCCATGATGCACAGAGAGAATGCGAAAATGATAAAGAGAAGATCAAGTTTGAGCACATGCTAGAGGATCACAAGAAATTGTTACACTCGACTGCTGAAGAGGGGCAAAAAAGTTGGGTACCACACTGGAATTGTTGCAATGAAAGGCAAAGAATGGTGTATCCGACAAGGGATTTGGGGAGTAATTGACTATCACAAAGAAGATGCTTCTGAAGGCAAATGAATTGCCTGCCACTACGTACGCAGCAAAATAGGTCATCTGCCCTCTGGGATTAGAAATCTAGAAGATACATGCATGTCCTAATGACTGCATCTTCTACCGTGGTAAGGAGTACAAGAATTTGGATGCATGCCTAGTATGCCGTGCATCGCGGTATAAGATCAGGCGAGATGACCCTGGTGATGTTAACGACGACGGTGAATGTTCAGGAAGAGAATTCCTGCCAAGGTGATGTGGTATGCTCCTATAATACCACGCTTGAAACGTTTGTTCAGAAACAAAGAGCATGCAAAGTTGCTGCGATGGCACAAAGAAGATCGTAAGGTAGACGATATGTTGAGACACCCCGCTGATGGGTCTCAGTGTAGAGCAATTGACACAGAATCCCCAAAGATTGCAGTTGACGCAAGAAACTTAAGGTTTGCTTTAAGTACGGATGGCATGAATCCTTTTAGAGAGCAGAGCAGCAGTCATAGCACTTGGCCTATTACTCTATGTATCTACAACCTTCCTCTATGGATGTGCATGAAGTGGATGTTCGTTATGATGCCAGTGCTCATTCAAGGCCCGAAGCAACCTGGAAATAACATTGATGTGTACTTGAGGCCATTAGTTGAGGAACTTCTACTTTTGTGGAGCAGCACAGGTGTACGTGTGTGGGATGAGTACAAACAGGAACACTTTGACCTCTGAGTATTGTTCTTCGTAACAATCAATGATTGGCCTGCTCTTAGTAATCTTTCAGGCAGTCAAACAAGGGATATAATGCACGCACACACTGTTTTCATGACATGAAAGGTATATTTTTGAAAAAATATCAAAAGGTCATGTACATGGGCTATCGTCAATTTCTTCCATTGAATCACGCCCCAAGAAAGAGAGGCAAGCATTTTAAAGGTAAGGCAGAGCACCAAACAAAGGCTGATAACCGTAGTGGTGAGGATGTATTCAATATGATCAAGGATGTACAAGTAGTCTTTAGGAAGAGACCTGGCAGGCAACCTATTCTAAATGATGCTAACGGACACGCACCCATGTAGAAAAAGAAGTCCATATTTTAGGAGCTGCCCTACTGGCAAGTCCTAGAGGTCCGCAGCGCGATCGACGTGATGCACCTGATGAAGAATCTTTGTGTGAACCTGCTAGGCTTCATGGGTGTGTATGGAAAGTCTAAGGACACACTGGAAGCAAAACAGGACCTGTAGTGTATGAAAGAACAAGAGAACCTGCATCCAGAGAAGGTACGTGATGGACGCCAGTACTTAAGTCCTACTAGCTACACTCTTAGCAAAGAAGAGAAGGAAAGCATGTTTGAATGCCTAAATAGCATCAAGGTTCCATCTGGCTTCTCCTCGAATATAAAAGGGATAATAAATGTGGTAGAGAAGAAATTCCTAAACTTAAAGTCTTATGACTGCTACGTGCTTATGATGCAATTGCTTCCGGTTGCATTGAGAGGGATTCTACCTCCAAATGTACGATTAGCCACCGTGAAACTATGTGCATTTCTCAACGTAATTTCTCAGAAGGTGGTCAATTCAGCGCATCTAGCAAAGCTACAGAATGACATGGTCCAATGTCTTGTTAGCTTTGAGTTGGTGTTCCCACCATCCTTCTTTAATATTATGAGCATCTCCTAGTTTACTTGATCAAAGAGATTAGTATTCTCGGTCTTGTGTTCCTACACAACATGTTCCCCTTTGAGAGGTTTATGGGAGTCCTGAAGAAATATGTTCACAACCATGCTCAGCCAGAAGGAAGTATCGCCAACCTGAAGAAATATGTTCACAACCATGCTTAGCCAGAAGGAAGTATCGCCAAGGGCTATGGAACAGAGGAGGTCATTGAGTTCTATGTTGATTTTAGTCCTAACCTCGACCCGATTGGTGTTCCTGAATCACGGCATCTGGGAGACTAAGTGGAAAGAGAACACTAGGGAAGAAAGCATATATTGGCAACGAGGATGATTATTGCCGTAAAGCACACTACACAGTTCTGCAAAACTCCTCATTGGTGAATCTGTATATCGAGGTACACAAGGA
>CM039584.1:7806060-7990730 GCA_022457205.1 Saccharum spontaneum
TGGAAGATATGGATGCTAACTACAACACTTGGGCAGTCTAACAGTTTCTTTGCAGCAGGTCTAGATTGAGTTCAAGAGCAAAGAAAATTTTTTTTGGTCAGTTGCGTATGATGTGTTTGGTAGAATGCCCACAGCAGCACCACAGGTGAGGATGCTACACAATTTTTCCTTACTGTATCTACTCCGATTTGCACCTAGGAATATAGACAAGCTACCAAAAAATATAGATAGTTTCTTCAGAGTTGTTCTTGGAATCATCGTCCTGCAAATATATACAAAAAATATTGTTACATCGTTTCCTTCAATTAAGCTTCAGCCTAGAGATTTCTTAATTGTTGGATTGAGTGGGTAGCAAAGTAAAAATTTCACACTCAGTTTTAGGCTATTGAATTACTCATCTTCAATGTTGGCTTTTGTAGTTTTAAGTTTCAGAAAATAAATGTCCTTGCAAGGCCATGTAACATCTGTTCATTGCTACTTTCAGGTGCAATTCATTTGTCTCCAGTTAGCTGGTTCAATTTCTAGATCTTTTTGCCTTTTTCCCGCCCCTGATTTTGCATACACACTTTTATTATCTCCAGATTGAGAGTTCATGCGGTTTCTTTTTGGGGAAGCCAATTGGTGCATAGGATCAACTTATCTTTGGTAAATTTGCCATGTACCTCCGGCTGAAAAAAAAGAAAAAAAGGGACCATATTCTCCCCCTTCCCTTCCTTCCCTCAGCTCCCTCTCCTCACTGAGGATCTTGGCCCCCCTCCCCTAGGAGTCCGTCCGCTCCTGCCGCTCTCTTGTTTTAAAATGTGCAGGTCATGAGCACAACTGATATCCTTTGTTGTCGTGTTATCTACTGAGGTTTTGGGATTGTGTGATGATGAATTGTTTTAGACTGAGACAATGGAATTGTGCAATGGTGATTAGTTATTTCATCCTTCCATGAATCTTGCTATTTGCAGTTTTTTGATGTCAATGTCATTATATCTTGGCAATTCTCTTCTGCGTGTGTTGTTTTGTTTTCATTAGTTCCTACACTTTATGCATTTGTTACTGAGGATAAGTCCATTGTCGATGATGTCTTTACTTCACTTAATTTGTTGGTTGTTCTATTACTGAGCACACTGCCAATGATGTGTTTATTCCTATCCATCTCTCTCCCCTTTCTTGCAAATACACTAATTCAACACCATGTTCCCTTCTCCTGGTTCTATGGGAAACATACGCTACGTTGCCCCTGCTGGTCAATCCAATTTGCAGGTTAGTATATATTATGCCTTTTCTGCTACATTTTCCTTTAGTTTTGCTTAAGTTTGCTTGAACCATTTTTTGCTGTTGCTGTTTGCTATAAATTCAGGATACAGCATTGGAGCTGGGATTTCAGGGCATCAAATGGCAATTTTACTATGCTCCAGTCATTATGACTCTGGTGTTTTTGGCTGTGCCTACTCTAAAATTTGAATGAGTCAGATTCTCTTTGTGTTTTTGAGTGTAGCATTTTTAGATTACGGATTGCTACTATTGAAATTCAGTAAGACAGGAGTTGGCCAGCTCTTATTATGACATAACAATATGTCCCCAGCCTGTTACTCAAATTCCTCTACAGGGTTGCATTTCTCTTCCGTGTTTGGCATATTAATTAGTGAATCTTTCTTTGTTTCTTGTAGGTTGACAAAATTAGCAGAGATTCCATCTCTTATGCGGAGTCCCTTATTGAGTCTATCATGAGTGGATTAGAAGGTTCGATAAATATTCTAGATTCAGAAGGTGCGTGGATTTGGCTCATTAGAGATACAGGTACATAGTTTCTTAGTTTATCTATGATTTTTAGCTTATAGGTTATATCTTTTTGGTCTCATTACTAAACCTGTATGTAAATGGCTGTTTTTTAGTCTTTTCTGAATGTTTTCTACGAGGAACCTGTTTCAACTTCCTTAGATAGCCAAATACTTTACCGCTACAGTTTTTTTTTTATAAATTCTTACCCTCATCCGGTTAACCTTGTCATCTACAGAAAAAGCTATCGCTCAATGGTTACGTTTGTCATCTACAGCAAAAGCTATCGCTCAATAGGTAATACATATTCCTATAGAAATAGTTCAGCTTGTTCTACCGGGTTTCTCAAGATAGACTACTCTATTTTGATTTCTGGAGGACATTGACACCCTAACTAGTACGCGAAGCAGTGTAATCTACTATACATATTTCTTCTTCTTTTCTGATTTTTTTTGTACAATCACATTTCTGTTTGGTCCAGCTAATTTGGTTGTGTCGATTCTCCCGTGGAAGTTTATGGTGCTGGAGTGACCTTTTATTTACATTGATTTTAGTTATGACATATATAGATGATTATGGGGTACTTTGCGCCATTTCGCGGCATCGAGCTCCGTGTTGACGAGCCTCCATTTATCCTAGCAACGAGCAGATGCTACGCTGAAACCACATGTTACAATAGTATGTTTGAAGTGTTTCAGATACTTTAGAGGTATGTTGCAAGTATTGTATGTCGATGTTGCAAAAATAGATCGGGATGCTACATATATTGTAATGATTATACACGTATGTTTTAAGTGTATGTTTCAAATGTTTCATCTGTTCCAGACAAATGTTGCAAGTGTTTTATCTGGGTGTTGCAAAAATAGATTTAGATGTTGCATATATATGCATGTTGCAAGCATATATTTACGTATGTTTGCAAGTATTTTATCTGGATGTTGCATATGTTTGCATTTGTTTACAAATGTTTTTTAGATATTTTCGCAAGTGTTTCAAACGCTTGTTCAATGTTTCATCTGTCTTCTTTTATATGTTGCAACTGTTGCTTCTGGATGTTTTAAAAGTAGATCGGGTGTTGCACATAAGATGCGCGTGGGAAGCGGCCAGCGGCGCGGGCGACTTCTCAAATGCCGCGGGCCACTGCTGGTGTGCTCCCTCGCGAGCCCGACGCGCTAGGCCCTCATTCGCTCCCTAAGCGGGCAGCGTCCGGACGTTAGCACTACTACAGGAAACCTAACCGAGGCAGGCGAAATGGCTTAACCGAGGCGGATTTCGCAACCGCCTCGGATAAAAGGTCACGGTTAATCGTGCCTCAACCGAGGCAGTTGCCCTGCCCGCCTCAGTTAATAAAATAAAAACACAAAAAAGGAAAATCCATGGATAGGCCCACTGAGCCCATCCACAGGCCCACCGAGCCCATCCATGGGCCGCCGCCATCGCGTACGCTCTGCCGCTAGATCTGGCCGCTGCTCATTGGCTCATTGGATCCGGTCGCCTGCTCGCCGGATCTAGTCGCTGCTCGCTGGATCCAGTCACCTGCTCGCTGGATCTGGCCGTCGCGTGCTAGAAGAGAGAGGGCGTCGCCGGAGGGAGGAGAGAGCACCACCACTGGATCAGGCCTAGCTCGAGGGAGAGGGAGAGGGATGCGCCGCCGCCGTCAGATCCACCTGCACCGGGAAGGAGGATTCCAGATCACCGCCGAGGACGAGGTGGGGGCCTCCTCATGGAAGCTCCTTCTCCATTTGCTAACCATCTCAAGCACAAGCATGCCAAAGCCGTACGCGTTGCACTTCTCCACGACACCTCGTGCTCCATCCACGCTGTGGTGTTGTGGTCAGTGCGGTTCATCTGCAGCCGCACGAGCCCGGTGTCAGCGACGACGACCTTGGGTGTGAGCGCGCCGTCGAGGAGGACGTGGCTAGACATTGTTGGCGCTGATCACCGTCGCCAATGATCGTCGGAGACCGACAACGCGGCTGCTAGCTCTGGAACGCGACGTTACGAACACGATGAACACAGATTTTGTTTTAGCCGCTATGGCGCAGCCAGACCATGACACACTTCATCTTTATTTATAGGTCGGTGCAACAACCTGCATCGCGCCCGTCTATGCATGAGAACGTTTTCCTACGTGGCGTGGCGAGATCAGACTCTAGACCTCATTGTGAACGCTGCACGAGTCTGGCCTTTACACAATGCATCAACTAACTTCCTAACCAAGCTACCTACGGGAGATATAATCATGCAACTGACTAACTAATTTGGTGAAACATGATATGCATAGGATTAGATCCTTCATTTCACCCCCTAATCCTACTGCACCTGGATCACCCCCAATTGTTGTCGTAGCTCCACAAATTTGACACGCCCGAGAGCCTTGGTCAAAATGTCTGCCAATTGATCAGCTGTTCCCACATGATCTACCTCAATTTCTCCCCTCTCAACACAATCACATATGAAGTGATATCGTGTATCAATATGCTTGCTCCTATCATGATGGACTGGATTATTACTCAATGCTATCACCGATTTGTTGTCCACCAGGAGCTTGACCTTCGGTGTCTGTATGTCGAGCAATCCACCCAGAAGCCTGCTTAGCCAAATACCCTGACAAGCTGCATTTGCACTAGCAATGTACTCTGCCTCACATGATGATAAGGCAACAACTCTCTGTGCTTCTGAGAACACTAAGTCACTAGGCTTGATCCCAACAAGAACACTGAACCACTTGTGCTTTTCCTGTCATCAACATCACTAGCTAGCTAGATCACTGTCACTGTAGCTGGTAATATTTGTTTCAGACTTGCTCAACTTCTTGTATATGCATCCATAATTCACAGTCCCAGCTAGATATCTTAAGATCTGTTTGACTACTGCCCAATGACTCCCTCTTGGATCCTCCATGTATCTGCTTACAATTCCCACCGAATAAGCAATATCTGGCCATGTGTTTACCAAATATCTCAAGCTTCCAATGACACTCCTGTACTTTGTCTTGTCGACTGAAGGTGACTTATCATTCTTAGTCAGCCTCAACCTATTCTCCATGGGTACATGACAAGGATTGCATCCTTTCATGCCTGCCTGCTCCAGGATTTTCTGAGTGTATGAGCTCTAACAGAGAGTTATCACACCTTCCTTCTGTGTCACTTGGATCCCAAGATAGTAACTCAGCAGCCCCAAGTCACTCATGCTAAAGCTTCTCATCATCTCCTTCTTGAAAGCTTCTATGTCTGCAAGGCTTGGACCAGTGATGATTAGATCATCCACATACACACCCACCAGGAGATATCCATCACTATGTGACCTCCTATAAACTGCGTGTTCTAGTGGGTTCTTCTCAAAGCCTAACTTGAGCAATTCCCTGTCCAACCTTGAATTCCATGCTCTTGGAGCCTGACGAAGCCCATACAAGGCTTTCTTCAGCTTGAGTACTTTTCCACTGCTTCCTCTAGCCATAAAACCAGGAGGTTGTTGAACATAAACCTCCTCAACCAGATCACCATTGAGGAAAGCTGACTTCACATCCATGTGATGTATTTGCCAACCCTTCTGAGCAGCCAATGCTATTATGAGCCTTATTGTCTCTATTCTGGCAACAGGAGCATAGACCTCTTCAAAATCCACCCCCTCACGTTGTGCATACCCTTTAGCAATCAGACGAGCCTTGTGCTTAATGATCTTGCCTTGTGGATCTTTCTTGACCTTGAAAACCCACTTATGCCCAATTGCCTTATGGCCTGGAGGTAGCACTGACAGAATCCAAGTTCTGTTTGCCTCAATGGACTCCATCTTAGATAACATTGCTTCCCTCCAACACTGTTCACCTAGTGCTTCATCTACACTTCTTGGCTCTTCTACTGCAAAGTAACACACACCACTGTACTCGAAATCACTCACCTCATCTGTTGTATCAAATATGTTGTCAAAGGTTCTGAACCTCAATGGCACCCCTTCTGAATCATGTGACTCCCCAGATCGTGGTGTTGTAAATTCTACTTGAGCATGGCCTCCCTGCTGCGGTGTAGATGGATTTGATCCTTGCTGTGAATCAGTGTTGATATTCCAGTCAACTTGGACTGGAACCTCCTGTTCAGGATCAACCGGGACAACTACAACATCACCTGCTCCCGGTTCAGTTACTGTTCCCTGTCCAACAACAGAGAAGTACTCCACATCAAAGCCTGAATCCACCGAATTAGCTCCTGTTTCTTTCTTCTAATCCCAAGCCCGTCCTTCCTCGAAGATAACGTCTCGAGATATGTGGATTTCTTGGCTATAGGATCATATACTCTGTAACCCTTCGTGCCAGTTTCATAACCGATAAACACCATTGTCGTAGATCTCTCAGAGAGTTTGGTAATTCCTGGCCCAATCCTCTTGACATGAACTAGACATCCAAAATTCCTCAGATGATGCACCTTCGGTTTCTTCTTGTGCCAAGCCTCATATGGTGTCTTGCCTTGCAAGCTTTTGGTGGGAGCACGGTTAAGCAGATAAACTACAGCTGACACCGCCTCACCCCAAAATTCAGCAGGGAGCCCTTTGCTTTTTAGCAAGCATCTTGCCATCTCCACCACCGTACGGTTCCTCCTTTCAACAACCTTGTTCTATTGGGGTGTGTACGGTGCCGTTGTGAAGTGCTTTACTCCTTGCTCATCACAGTACTCCTTGAACTCAAGTGAATTGAACTCGCCGCCTCGATCACTGCAGAAAGCCTTCAACCTGACACCTGATTCAGTTTCAGCCAAAGCCTTGATCTTCCTGAAACATTTATAAGCGTCATCCTTTGATGTCAGTAGCTCCAACCACATGTAGCGACTATAATCGTCCACCACTAACAAGAAGTAACTCTTCCCTCCTGCTGTTTTCGGCCTGATCTAGCCACAAAGATCTGTGTGCACAAGGTCAAGAGCCTTATTGGCTCGGTAGCTTGCCACCTGTGGGAACGAATGCCTCTGATGCTTACCCAATGCACAGCCATCACAGACCTCCTCCACGCGATTCAGCAGTGGCAGCCCATCAACCATCACCTTCGTGCTGAGCTCTTGGAGCGCTCGAAAGTTGAGATGACCATATCGCCCATGCCATAGCCATGCTTGATCATCTGTCTTTGACATCAGACAGACAGGAGCAGCCAAATGTACCTCCAATAGATAGAGTCGATTCTTGACCCGAGGTGCGCGCGCCAACAATGAACGCCCAACGTCGTACACCTTACAACATCCATCTTCCGGCACAACTTTGCACCCTCCTTCTTCCAACCGGCCTAAGCTCATGATATTAATTTTCAACTTAGGGATATAGTAAACTTGTGTAAGTACCTTGTGCCCATTATTCTTGGTTTGAAGCACCACGGATCCGATGCCCTCGATGTCCACCAGCGAGCCGTCGCCGAACCGGACCGTGCCATGCACAGACACGTCCAGCGATGAGAGCGCTTCACGCCTCCCTGTCATATGGTTGCTCGCTCCTATGTCGAGCACCCAAACATCCTTGGCTTCATCTCGATTCTCTAGGTACACCTTCTTCTCATTCAGATGCACCACCTGGCGCCTGGCAGCGAACGGCGCCCGAACGACACGCACAGCTTCCACCGTTGCCAAGAGCAACGATGGGTTCTCTTGTTCAGCATGTGCGACATGGGCCTCCTCCTTTCGCTCCTTTCTCCGCGGCTTCTTGCGGTCCTCCTTCCAGTGGCCATAGATGCCACAGTTCCTGCACCGCCCTTTGCATCTTGGGGTTCCCTCCGATGTGAACTTCGCAGCGTGCTCCTTCTTGTTTCCGCGGTCACCACGTGCACCGCTGCCGCCGCCGTTCTTCGGTTTCCACCCCTTCTTCTCGCCACCGGATGACGATGATTGGTCAGGCATCAGCCGATAGCGATTCTTAGCCTCCCAATCTTCTTCTGACAGCAACAGCTTCTGAGTCTTGTCCACGATAGACTCGATCGCAAGCTTGTCCTCCGCCATCTTGAGTCTGCCGACGAGTTCTTCAATAGTCAGGGTTTTTAGATCAAGCAGTGTCTCAATTGAGATTGCGATCTGTGCGTAGCGCTGAGGTAGCACCCGCAACATCTTCTTCACGACTCGGGAGTCATCCATGGTCTCCCCGGACGTGCGCAGATCCGCCGCCAAGCCACCGATCCTCAATGCGAACTCATCCACCGTCTCCGAGTCCTTGAACTTAATGTTCTCAAACTCCTTCAACAGGCGCTGGGCGTTAGCTTCCTTCACGCGATCAGCACCGATGCGCATGCTTTTCACCGCCTCCCACGCCTCCTTGATGTTCTTCTTCGCGCCCAGCAACTACCACATCTCCTGCAGCACTGACCGGAGTATCCCGGCCATGGCTTGTTTGTCGCGCGATCTCTTCACGCCATCGCCTCCGGGCTCAATCGTGTCCCAGATCTCAAGCGTCTCGAAGTTGCACTGAAGCATCATCACCCACTCAGCGTAATTTGAGCGAGTTAACATTGGCCACATGAGCGAGCTCTCCCGAACACCCTCTGCACCGGCAGCGTCGCCCATCGTCTCCGCCACCGGGCTCCTTCGAGGGATGACACGCTTCTTCCTCGCTGGTTCACGCAGTGTACTCACCGAACCATCGTATTACATCCACGGCACTGATACCACGTGTTGGCGCTGATCACCGTCGCCGATGATCGTCGGAGACCAGCAACGCGGCTGCTAGCTCTGGAACGCGATGTTACGAACACGATGAACACAGATTTTGTTTTAGCCGCTATGGCGCAGCCAGACCATGACACACTTCATCTTTATTTATAGGTCGGTGCAACAACTTGCCGGGATCCCCGCCACGTCCACTCATGCTGCGTCGCGCCCGTCTATGCACGGGAATGTTTTCCTGCGTGGCGTGGCGAGATCAGACTCTAGACCTCATCGTGAACGCAGCACGAGTCCGGCCTTTACACAATGCATCAACTAACTTCCTAACCAAGCTACCTACGAGAGATATAATCATGCAACTGACTAACTAATTTGGTGGAACATGATATGCACAGGATTAGATCCTTCAGACATGATGCCGTAGTGCACAATCATCGGCTGGCACTCCTCGTGGAGGTGCCGGATACCCGTCGCCGTCGCGAGCGAGTGCAGGGTGGGAAAGCCGACGTCGCGGCCGGAGCGCAGGAGGAAGGCGCCGAGCGCACCGTGTTCCATGTACTCGCACACGAACGCGCGTAGTAGGTCGTCGAAGTAGAAGCCGAGGAGCCTGACGAGGTTCGGGTGCTGCTGGTGGGTGCGGCCGACGCCGACAGTGCCGGCGGCCACGTCCGCGATGAACTGCGCCTCGGGCCTCCAGTCGACGCCCCTGTGCAGCACCTTCACCGCCACCTCGAGCCCGTTTGGGAGCTTGCCCTTGTACACCGTGCCGGAGCCTCCGGCACCGAGCCGGGTGGAGTAGTAGCTCATGTAGCGGGCGAGCTGTCGCCGGCTGAACCTTATGGGTTTGTCATGGGCGATCTCCCGGAGAAGGTCCTCCGCGTCCGTGGGGGCGCGCTTGATTCGGTGGTCTGGCACAACAACGTATGGGCCCACATCACCGTATGCGCTCGCACAGCCATTCTTGAGTGGTCGTTTGAGGCGCATGCACACCAACAATCGAATAAAAAAATATGAAGAAGCAGACGAGAAGTCCGACGACGATGCCAGCCTCTGCAAGAAAGCAACCTCGATGAATTAAAACTAGATCAACAGGCACGCTCCGCTGCACCGGCCAGAGTTCGTGAACAGTGTAGCAAACAGTGTTGAAAACAGTGCAAGAATACAGTTTGGAACCGCAGGTGGAAAGAGTGCTTAAATAGTGGCTGAGCAGTGAGTGGACGGTGCTAAACGGTGGTGGTGAACAGTGTTGTATAGTGCCCAAGGGCGTTAACCTGGCCAGCCAATTCATAGAGCGGCCAATAATAAAAATAAAATCCTAACTCCTATAGCTAACACTCCTAACTCTAAACTCCATCGACCTCAACCCCCACCAACAACCGGCGCTCTCTCTCTTGTCTTTTCTTCCTCTCGATCTACTCTCTTGGATCCAACACAACCGGCCAAGGGTGTGGCGCAAGACTCCCCGTAGAAGCCTGATGCAGGTAGATCGGGCCCAAGGCGATGCTCGGGTCCATCCTGGCAGTGAAGTCTTATCGACTAATCCTCATTTTCATAGGCCTCAAATTAAAGCAGAGGTGATGGAATGTGAGAGCCACCTCAATAAACCATGCATATTTGCCCTCCTCTATCTATAAATGAGGATTGTGATGGAACGGGAGGCTGACGACTCGACCGGTCCGCATCGTTGGTCAGACAATGAAGATTTGGGGAAATCTTTTGACCCTATGCTGTGTGAGGTGGCCATACCACCTTCCTTGTCAGGAAAGGAGGACTTTCAGGCGCCGCGGGAGCTGTGCGATGACGCCGCGCTCCTTGTTCGGGGTGTTGGCAGCGTCTACGAATGTCCGGGATTCGTGGCAACGATGCTAGCCGAGGATGTCGCTTTGTTTGGGGCGGCACGCTCTTCTGTTCGCGTCGATCCGCCTGATGGGCCCTCTTCTATTCGCGTCAATCCGCCTATTGGGCCGAGGTTTCTCTTCAACCTGTCGGCCCAAGTGGACGTCCATGACACACGCGACTTCGGCTTTGTGTTGGGCCGCTTCAGGCAAGCCCAGGTTTGGCCACCCCCCTCCTGGACCTCGTGAAGTCTCTACGGGCCGAGGCACGCTCACGCCACATCCATTGGCGAATGATCTGCCTCCACCGTCCCCTGAGCCGGGATTCGTGACTTCCTTCATCAACACGATGACTGTCGCCCTCGTGACTCCGGTAGTGTCCTCCCCACCGCGCCTGAGGATCACAAACCGGGTTGATGCACGCATGGACTCTGAACTCGTGCCGAAGAGGAGCGCTCGGCTCGCAGCGAAAAGCAAGTTTCGTGCCTCCAAGCCTGACGCTCAGGCAAGGAAAATACTAATGAAGAAGCTTGGCGAAGATGTCCCAACTGAGGAACCTAATCAGGCGGCGTTCGATGAATTCCAGGTCGCCTTCAAGTTGCCTCCTGATCCGTCTAGTCGCGAAGGGATGCGCGAGCTCTTTCCGGGGCGTCGTGGGCACCGGCCAGCATCTGCGCCTCCGGTGGGACGATCGCCTGCAGCGGTTGTGGTCGCTTAGGCCTACACGGTCTCCAATCGCTTGTGGTGTTTATGGATAATTCCAAAATACTTGTGTGGAATGTGCGCGGCATTAACATGCACGCGCGTCGTTGTGCTGTCTGCGAGTTCATCTCGCAGGAGCATGTGTGGATCTTCAGGAACGAAGTGTCCACAGCGGCGGCCATCGCCAAACGCATCCACGATAAAGGCAGCCAGTGGATCGATGCAGGCTTCACCCCATTAGCTGCTATGTGGGCGTTCTTTGACAACGCTGGCGTCGTGCAAACGTCCGTCGTATAGTATCTTAACACTGTTGTGGTGTGCTGTTAGTTTTGCTAATGTGCTCGCTTGCCGCTCGCAAACGAGCTGAGGTAGCAGGACTAACAGTGTTTTGTAACAAAAAAAAACCTCCTTTCGTCTTAATGAAACATGGGCCTTAAACCCCGTTCGCGAAAAAAATAAATGAGGATTGTACTCACTGCATGCTCCCCAGCTTCCTCCAAACCCCAAGTTTATCGATCGGTGACCACTGCCCACCGGAAATAAATTCCATGGGCCCTGCCCCTGGGTCCAAACTCTCTTCTATGCGCCCATGCATTGGATGATCTATCATAGTAAACTCAATGGAAAATTACTATACAAACTAGAGAAAATAACACCCATGTCTATCGTAAGTATGCTAACGACATCAATGATTCTTAATTCTAGATCCGCCCCTGGTTATGCATGCATGCGCGCTCACCTGGACTGAGTCCACCCATGTTGTCCAGATCCCACGGCCGGCGCAAGAAGAACGCAGCTGATAGCTAGCTTACCTAGGAGCAGGAAGAACGAATATGGCAACACAAGATTGAGTACGCAGTATGGGAGCTGGGAAACAAGAATCTATATATATGTCCATGCCGCCAAATCTATCCTACTAATTCACCAACATTCTTCTCTTTCCTAGATCCACACCACAAAAACATTCCTGCTGAGAAGTGCCGGGGCCCGGCCATGGCAGTGCGCCCACCGTCCATTTCCCGAAGAAGTTATTGTAGGACATGCAGATCGGCAAAAAGGTGTGTAAATCAACAAATTATTAGTGAAAAAGTATATACGAAATCTACCAGAATGCTACAATGACTACAGATCAACTACATATTCAGTGTGAGCTTACTGGCAGATGATGCATTGATGATTTGGTGCTCAAGATTTCATTCCATAGCCTACTGGGTGGGGTATCCTTTTTGTCATTTGAACAATTAATGGAGAAGAATGTTGAATGTAGCCATGTAAAGCAAAGATAAAGGTTCGTTGGTTTCTCAAGCCATGTAAAGCAAAGATAAAGGTTCATTGGTTTCTCATTAACCTATGGAGGGTACCCTTTTTTTTGCCATGTTGCTATAGAGCAGCAGCTACTTAGCAATAACCAGATTATCATTCCGATTTCATGACTCAGGAAGGGAAACCTAAAAAAATGGAAACAAATCTTGTATTGAATGTTATATTTCTTGGCATGGCATACTATAGAACCTATGGATATCAGGTTCATATATTAGAAATGTTCCGAATCATTAACTCCGAAGTTAGAATACAAATGAGGGAAAAACTGAATTAATAATGCAGTTTCTGCAAATGAAACTATGACGCAACAAAATATTAAATGAATTGGAACATGCAGATGAAAATCGAAAGGCTAGTGATCGTTAAATGTGCACTATCTTTGAGAAGCATACATGGAAATCAAATAGGTAGCAGAGCAACTAAGGAGATCTAAGTAAACAGTTCAGAAGCATGAATGTAACTGTGATCCTAAGGGAAATTAGGTGGCACGCTTTGCCTGCAACAGTGTATGTTCAGGATGTAAATTAAGGGAATTAATACTATTTTGGAAGACAAAGATGCAGATTCAGTAACTATAGATTGGACATGTCGCTTTGTGATGCCTCTGTAGCTGTAGATATAATGTACCTATAATTCAAGCTGATCCCTACCACTGAGCAAAGATTTTAGTATTCCCAAGCTGATTCTGGTAAATATAGTACACAGGGTATGTACAGTTACTTGGAAGCAGAGATTGGAGATTGGCTCATGTGGAATGTTGAGAAATGATTTCAGTTAGTAGGCGCCACACCAATTTAACGGCAGAATTCTAAATAGTGGAAACTAAATTCAAATATCCTTTGTATTAGCGGTTGGTTGGTTTAGAACTAATTTTGATAAGACCTGTACTGAGAGGAAATCTACCTGTGAATTAGAACCTTAATGGCGGAACTAATTTGAAGAGAATAGAATCAAGCATGCAAGAAGGAGAGGAGGCGGCAGCTTACCTGGCGATGCGAATAATGAAGTAGGGGTGGCTGGGTTGCTCTGGGTTCCTAAATGAAAGAGATGGTACTGGATACACAGCCGGTCCAAACTCTGAACATTTCTGTAAAGCCATGATGCACCAACCTTTCGCTGTTTTCAGATCAATTTGACCATGTTGGACAACCTTAATAGTAAACAGAGCAATATGAGGACCCAGATGCATCACAAATGTATGCAAACCAGAACCTGCATTTAAAATTCGAAATCACCAGGTTCGAAAATGACTATTTTTCTCTGTTGTAGCAATAGGAATTCCAAGTTTACATGTTCTATTTTCCAACTTTAAAAGCTTTAACTGTAGGCATTAAAATCCAGAAAACAAATAGACCATGCTTAGCAAAGAATGAAAGAACCGGAAACTGTGTCTAAATAATATTTTAAGTAACGAACAAGAGAAAAGATGGTACTCTCTTCTTCTCCAAGACACTGAAGCAGATACACTCTAATAAGAACGGACAATCGAATACTCAATACTAAACTACTAATCAGGTAACAACGGTTTGTACCTACGCCTGATGCACGAGGTTGAGGAAGGGGAGTGCACATGAGGCGGTGATTATGAATCATTAACAAAGGAAAAATATTTTTTACCCTGGTGCCTGTGCATGAGGCAAAGCATGGATGGGTTAGCCCCTGCCTGAACATCCGTTCTTTGGTTGCTCACACACCTAAGCTGCCAATACATGAGATCACAACTTGGTTAGGCATTTAATCGAACACCCAAACTACAGGCAACAGAAAGCTAGCAGTACAGAGTATCAAACATAGGGACATTTCATACGTAAAGGAGGTGACGAAGCTAGAGGGACTTCTCCCTCAAATCCACTATAATCCCCATCACAGCAATCTTGTTTGTTCTATGCCTCCCCTTTGTCAAACAATCACATTTTGTGCAGGGGCTGCGCCGGGACAGCCACAGCCTGGGGCTGGCCAGGGCGCCGCGGGAAGGGAGGGCAGTACGCGGTCAAGGAAACCTTCGATGACAGGGACGGACACCAGAAGTGGCCAGCGCCGTGCGTGCTGCCCGAGCCTCCACCATCTCTCGCTCAATCGCCTGCGCAAAGGGGAATATGGAAGGAGAGAGGATCTTGGGGAGAAGCCAAGAGAAAGAGGAGGGGAAGAAGAGGGCGCACCTCACTGCACAACCGAGCTGAGCCGCCGCTGCCGCTGCCTCCGGCAAGTACTGAGGTCGTGGAGCACAGGAAGTTAGGGTTTCTTCGACCACAGGAACACACGCCTATAGGAGGCCACGCCAGGATAGCGAGGGGTGGGGCGCGGCCACCGGTGGTGGCAGGCACGCCGTGCCGGGGGGCGCGCTGCACCGTGCGCGCGGTGCGGGGAGCGGCACCAGCCGGGACGAGGATGCACAGCCGTGCCGGAGGAGGGCACCATCAGCGCGCCGCCACCCCGGCCGCGCCGTCCCGCTGCGCTGCCACGTCCAGAAAGAGAGGGAGAGGAAGGGGGCGAGGGTGGGGGCAGGGGTGGCAGAGGTGGATCGAGGCGCTGGCACGTGGCCTCGGCCGGTCGGCCCGCTGCGCTGCCGCGGAGAGAGGGAGCGCTTTTTTTTCTGCGATGTATGGAGAGATGGTTGGAGGAGGAGATGTGGGCAGCAACAGTTAACATAGGCGAAAGTCAATCAGAACGGTAAAAGCTGAATCAAACGGATGAAATTAATTTTGCTAACGTGGCTTACCCCATCACTCAGCGACGCGCTCCAATTTGAAGGGGTTAAATAAATAAATATATAAATATGGTAAAGTAGAGCGGTGATTTATGCAGCCCTTGGACATCACCAACGTACAAGATCAGTTTTTGGCTGCTACTACTATTTATTAGTCCACTCTGTGAAATGCTTTATCATAGCCGGCGCCCAATTCGGATACTTCAATGGAAATTGCGAGGAATGAGCGCACCGCCGACAATCTGTTACTAGGTCATTGCCAAGCCAAGACACTTAATACTGATTGACAACCAAAACATTGAGAGACAGCCAGACTGCTGATTTGTTTCAGTTCTCTAGTCCCATCAATAATGGTGACTTTCTCAAAACACAATAGAGACACATAACCACTTATTTTTTTTAGAAAACCACACATAACCACTTAAAAAGACAGACATTTCTCACTCTTATGAATGCGCGTAGTACACACGTTCTACTCATATTAACACCTCGATTTAAGACACGGTAGATTTTAAAATTGATGACGTCTACCATAGAGAGAATAGCCTCGTTATTTTGGAGAATAAGCTCAGGAAAAATACAAGCACTTATATCAAATTCTACAATTAAACAAAGGTGTACATGTTTGACAATAAGGAATCTATCAACCGAGCTACAGGTCCAAATCGGTACGCTCCTTCCATCAATCTCTTTGATACAGGAACAATTCAACAGCAAGCATCACAAGGGACACTATGCCAGAAAAGCTTATCAGCGGCACGTCCAGACAGTCATTAGTGATACGAAAAAGACGCATCACTATTATTGCATCTATGATAAGGGCAAATCAGTGACGCGTAAAAACGCGTCACTAATAATGGTCAGCAGTGACGTGTATGGCCAAAACGCATCACTGATAATGGTCAGTCGAGTGACGCGTATAGACAAAACGCGTCACTGATAATTGTCATTTGAGTGACGCGTCTAAACAAAATGCGTCACTGATTGAAGATCTTATCAGAGATGTATTTTAGCTAGACACGTCACTGATGCCAATTTACAAAAACAAAAAAAAGAAAAATCTCGGTTGGGGGCTGTTTATACAATGAGACCATATCTATATACACAGAGCAAGAATAGGAATGGATGACCGGAAAAAATACATGAAGTATTATGTACAGGTCAAAAATACATGAAATATCATGTAGGGGATACAAAGAATTATAAAAGCTTCAAGTTACATGTCTGTTGTAAGCATATATGGCAAAAAGGATCGGAATCCAACAGTTTACAAAATCCCATGTTTAGTACTTGCATAAAAATCTATGAGAACCAATTAGGCTTTGACAACATGTGCTTTGCCATGTACCTGACTTTTGTATCAAGCAAAAGGTAAAGATTAGCACACATTGGCAAAAGATGGTTAAGACATTTGTTTAATTATATATATACACACATATGGGGCTAACATCATCAGGTACCACGTTAGGTTTGTTTAAATACTTACTAAAATCTGAAGCAGCATAAAGGGCAAACAAAGAGTTCAATGCGCATTGAATCTTTTGACACCGAATCTTGTGTTGGATATGGTACTTTCAAATGCACTGGACACAAACTTTCATAGGAATTAGCCTCAACATTATGACAACATGTTTTTATTTTAATGGCAATTTAGTAGTATCTTTAGCAATAGCAAAGGAGAAGACTAATCTCACTGTATAGCCACAGTTCAAGAGGAATGAAGAACTATATGGAGTAGTAATACATCGTCAGTTTTTTTTTTGACACCTCAACTCTTCAAGTAATACATCGTCAGTTAAGAATAACAATGACCAAGGAAGCAGGGCACGGAACATGGAAGCTGTTGTAAAAGGTTATACAACCTACAGGAGGGAAAATGATGGGAATGTTTGGTTGTTCCATACCTGAGCATGTTTTGGAAAACAGTGGGAGCATTTTGTGTAAAAAAGAGCAGGGCCAAAGATCCTCGTTATTAAAAGATGGTCTTTACTCTTTCTGCATGCAGGTAATCAAATCAAAGATAAAACAACCATGTACTTTTGTCTTAGAAAGCAAGGAAATAAAAGAATAGGATGCAGTCATGTAGTCATGTGCACGTAGGAAGCAACATGGAGTAATAGATGAAGGTGGAACTATAATTTTGAATTTGAAACTATTTGAACCGCTGCGTAATGAAAACATAACTAAATTGGTAGGAGCATGTGGTTGTAATGAAAAGTGCAAGATATAAAGAACGGTTATAAGTAAATTATCTAACAACTGTATGGGCTACAAACATGCATGATCCAAATTTCGCATCACTCAATTGCAAGTAATTTGAGCAGCTCTGTTTTTCGCAGACAACATTGTTGCTCTGTAGATGGAAAAATTAGTAACTGCATGATGCAAAGAAATATTAGCAAACTGTGTAGATAAGGTAACACAATTACAGAAGAGTTACTGATCTGTCAATCCAGTGGGAGAACAGGGGAAAGGGACCAAGTAGGAAGAGCACAAACACGACACCAGAGCATCGATGACACCAGATCACAGGAGCTTACAAACAGAGATATGTTTTTCCCATTTGGTACATTACCATGTTAAATCATAGGAGCTTAGAAACAGATAAAGCGAAGATGTAACTATTTTGCAAGCATGGCTGCAATCACATTCAGGATATTAATTAAAGCATCAGGACAAATGGAGGACCTTTAAAAAAAATAGCGTACCTCCAACACATACTTCCGCTCTTGTATGTGAGGACATCAGCCATATACTTTTAGTTTGGCCAACAAATAACTGAACCTGTATACAATTAAGGAATCGCAAAATGAAAAACCAATTGTTGTAAACCTATGTATGAAAATACCCCAAACATGCAAAGAACGATTTTTTCAGGGGATAACAGATTGCAAGGACTGACCAAAATTAGCATGAAGAGGAAGATGTAACTGTTTACCTTTGAAATTTATGCATTGCCAAATCCGTGCATGTATAAAACAACTGCTACAAAAAAACGGTGCAATATGTTTTTTTTCAGTGTGCATATGCAGTAGCTCGAAGTTGAATTTAAATGTGTGCCTAACTGCCTATAGTAAGAGGAACAGGTATAACAGAGCTAGTATTGTAGGGACAGCTACTTTACTCTCTGAGCAGAGTTTGTGTGACCTATTTAGGCAAAGGCTAGTCTTGTGTCCATCTGACCAGTGTGTCCAACATCAGGAAAAGAGACTATTGGTAAGTTCACAGGTTGAGGCTCACCTTTAAGTATAGAAGTGGTGAGTTGGTCGACAGAAACAACTGCCTATGTCATGGAGCTGGCATCTATAAAAACAAATAATTTCAGTTATCTATAAAAACAAAAAAATTCAGTTGAGAGGGAAAAAAACCAATTTTCAGATTTGACATAAGAAAGCAAATCAAACAATTTATGGAGATCAAAGGTAAGGTGGAAGCCATCGCCTATTGATCATTGCGAATGGTAAACTAAATGGTCAGGGTAGATTCAACAGCAGGGACAAATGGTACCTGACATGATCAATAATGCATCAAATGAATTCAAATCTGAACCTGAGCTGCATAGGCACACAATATTTTTATAGGAACAGAGTTAGCAATGTACACACATAAATGTAAAAGAAAAGAAAGGTCCACAACGAAATCAAAGGTAGAATCAAATCGTTGCCAACAGAGGAAAGCTCTTTTCAGAAACATTCAACGTATAGCAGGCCTGGAGCTGTAAGCATTAGGTGGCTCGTCCACCGCTGGGTCTGCACAAAAAGAATTTAAATAAAAAAGAATCAAAATTCGCAAAAGGTAGAATCCAAATCCACCCCCTACCGAATGACGGTGAACAGGATGATCCTACCTCTGTGTGGTTTCATTAATGGGTGAAGCAAGCACACATGGAAGTGGAAAGCGGGAAGAAAGCTAGCCATGATGAGTTGATGGGAACTAAAATTGTAATTCGTTTGTCGCAAATGCCATTCATAGGATACACGTGATAGGCAAAAGGAAAGGTACCACCAGCTATGAAAGAAATATTGTACATCCTGAGTGCGTGCATAATAAGGCAGGACAAAATTATTATACCTGGACAGGACTGGTTTGTGAGGGCAAAAATTCAACCTGTGGCACAACACATCCATGCTTTAGTGAGTCGTAGTTCACTATTCAGAAATTGGGAAATTAGAAAGCAGAGCCCTTTTGGGCATTTCACCGAGCACCTGAAGGGCACAGAACACCAAGAGCAAAGAACACAGCAGATGGGGCAGTCACGGTGCTTAGAGACGAAGGAGAAGCAACTGAGGACACAGCACCATGCCATCCATGTTAGGAGATTGAAGCGCAAGAGAAAGGAAATGGCAGCTTACCTCGCGTGGACGGCAGATCAGAGGTCTGGTGCCATCCGCGCCGCGTGGGGAGGTGGTCGCTCGCGCGGCCTTCGTTGCGCCGCCCGTGAGAGCCGCGGCCGCGCAGGTGCCCGGGGGACGTCGCGGATGGCAGGCCGGCGTGGGGGTCGGAGGCGCCGGAGATGGAGCGGATCGGGCACTGTGGTCGCCACGCTGCTACAGGGGGGCATGCCGGGGGCAGCGGAGAGGACCTGGGCGGCGGAGAGGACGGCGGCGGCCGTGGCGCGGAGGAGAGGACGGGGGCGGCCTCCTTTTTTTTGTCCCGTGACCCTGTGAGCTGTGGTTTTGGGGCCAGGTAATGATGGTTCTGGAAGGAGTAGAGGTGGCGAGGCGGTGGCCGTCGATGCGGTATCCAACGTACAGGAAAGGAGGGCGACGTGGCTCAGCGGGAGAAGGCATGTGAAAGAATCAAGGTGAGTACGCTGTTGTATCAATAAACATGAGAGGGGGACATGGGTTGTTTTATTAGTTATTGGCTTATTGCTAAGGGTGTGTTTAGATGGTGAAAAAGTTTGTGTTCGGCTACTGTAGCACTTTTTGTTGTTATTTGGTAAAATTTATCCAATCATAGACTAACTAGACTCAAAAGATTCGTCTCGACATTTACAGACAAACTGTGTAATTAGTTTTTTCTTTCGTCTACATTTAGTACTCCATGCATGTGTCGCAAGATTTGATGTGACAGGTACTGTAGCACTTTTTGGGTTTGCTTTTTGGGTGGGAGCTCCAACTAAACAGGCTCTAAGTGCCCATCAGTGAAAATTCTTAGGTTCGTACAGGTTGCACTGAACTAGAGCTTAGCTTGGCTATGTGAGTTCAGTCAGACCTTGATATTGAACTAACAGCCAAAGAAGACAACATCTAGCTAGAACAAGGTACCTGCGCCGCCGGCCTGGGGGCATGCACGCCATGCAACGCCGCGCCGGGCAAGGGGGGCGCCCCTGTGCTGCCGCACCGCCGCGCCGAGTTGCGAGCCCGCCCTGTGCCGCCGCACCAGTGTGGGTCGCTCGCCCGCGCCCGCGCCACTGCACCGCCGCGCCGAGGTGGGGCACTCGCCGGCGCTGCCGCACTTCTGCGTGGTGGGGCGCTCGCCTGCGCCGCTGTGATTGGAGTTTGCACGAGCAGGAACGGAAAAGACCGAGATTTGGGGGAAGTCAAGGAAGGGGATAAGTCACGGGTGGTGGGAAATTTCGTGGCTTCTCGCGCGGCACGCATGGCCGGTGGCGGCTACCGTGAGCGGGTTGAGTGAAAAAATAGGGTTAGTCATGTGCTTCTTTACTCTAACTTGTGGGCTCCACTAAAATTTAGGCACGAATTGGGCTGCATGTTCCACGCGCAGGCCCAATTCAATTTTACGACGGACCGGCGGACTTTGATAACAAGATACCGACCGACCGTCCAACGACAAATCAAAATAAAAATACCGACCAACCTACGGACGAGAAAACCAGAAACAGCGACCGACCGTCTGTTACTAAGTTATACCGACCAACCGTCCATCATCATTTCGATTTTTTTACCGACCCTTGGTCAGGCACTAGTTTGGGTTGTGATATAGTGAGAGTCACTAATATTTCCTTGTATCAGTGACGCGTCCAGGAAAAACGCATCACTTTCCTTATTTGTGACGCATCTTGTTCACCCGAGTCACCAATACGGCCATATATCTGTGACGCACCTGGGTAATACGCATCACAAATTTTATCAGTGACGCGTTTCCTTTACAAGAGTCACTGATATAATGTTATTAGTGACACGTATTGTTCCTAGAGCATGGGCAACAACTAATCAGTGACGCGTATCGTTTACCCGCGTCACTAATATTCTTATAGTGACGTGTTTCTTTTCTGAGTCACTAATCGAGGCGTCACTGATAAGCTTTTCTGGCATAGTGGGAGATAAGTGGGAAAATCTGTGCTGCGCTAGTACTAGTGTTTGAATTGACTAAATTTAACCATTTTGGAATGATGCGCTCTCGATACACGTTTATGACTTCTAGATTCAGAGTAATTGTTACGATGAAAGGACTTATGGAAGTTCAAGGTACACCCTATGATAGTGTTCATGGTTCTTGCTATACTACCACTGCCTCGATGTTAAACAACATCTACTTTATGCCCAATAGTTTTATGCAAATCAACTTTATACCATGCTGGTGTGTAAATGCATATCCCTTTACTTATTATATCGGGTAATTAAGTCCTATGGACTATACTTGTGTGTACTGGTGGTGCTACGTTTAAGTTCTCGCATGATGAGGCTACGACGAGAAAATCTCGAAGAGGGTCATGAGAAATTGGTTCACCAGCGAGATAACAGTCCCATTTGGATCGGTTTAAGAACTAGTCCATCAACCCGTGCTCTCGCACGGGCTAGAATTTTAGAAGATATAAGTATTAGGTACTATTTAATAATCCTTTCATTCCAAATTATAAGACATTTTAGTTTTTCTAGATTTATTATTTTTACTATATATCTAGACAATATATCTACGTGTATAGCAAAAGCTATGTATTTAGAAAACTCAAACCGTCTTATAATGTTATGGAGGGAGTTCATCCGACTAATAAGGAATTATTTATATTAAATTGTATATTTTCTCTTTGTTTATTTTATAACAGAGTAGATATAATAGATATTTGTAGTATATATCTAGTTACGATAAGCTTATTAATTACTATTTTTTCAAGGAACTAATCAATATATTTTTAATTCATATTCATTCTTTTTGCATGGCACCTCTATATATTTTAAATATGTAGTTACTTTAAAACCTTACCATTAATCATGGTGACTCTTATTGCATCATGTATCTTATGAAGTCATGAATGTAAATTTTAATTTTTCAAATTTTATAGTTATCGACTAATATGGATTTTTTCTCTCCTCAAGTTAAGTTGAAACTCTTGTGCTTATTGTATATATCATTAACTCTCCTTTTTGCATCTTTTTTAAAAAAAATGATTTTAGGTCATGGAGTATGTTCTTAAGTGCTACAATAGCATCAGCCATTATTTGAAACATGCACTATATCTCTTAAGTCATGGAGCTTGAAGTGAGATCTCGGATAGGGTAGCAGTGCTAACCTCAAGAGAATTTTAATATTTAAACCTTATAATGATCGAGTTTTTACTCTAAAGTATTTTTAAAGGCTCAAAAAAATATAGCCATCGGTGGTCTCACACACTTCCTAAGATGATTAAATTTTACTATCAAGTATATTTGCAGTTATGATTATACTACCACTATAGACATATCAAATATTTTAGTTAAAATACATAAAGATATCTAAAGTAACAATATATATAAATTATGTTATGGTTACTAAATGGTTTTAAATAATTTGTTAGTATCATTAGTATTTGAGATATAATGAAAATATTTTTATGTGATGAAACATAACATATGTATTTTATTGCTACATGTTGGCATGACACATATATTTACTTTAATCAAATCTTACTATATAAATATTGATAGAGGTGGGACAATGTACAAACATATACATACTCTTCATTATCTAAACAATTTTTTTTGTAATTGAAGATGTTGGTAATTTAGATGCATATTTGAGGGGGTATTTAATTTTTCTAATAATGAGATAAAAATTGAGTTATGTAAATTAAATAAGAGGACGTTGGTACTTAAATGCAAATTTAGGTCTACATTAGATCATGTTTCTTAACGACATACGTGGGTAATATAAATTAGAGTCATGAGTTAGTTTATATTGTTTTAGAAAATAGAAGAAATGGATAATTATTTAGAAAACATAATAGATCCAATATCCATTATTTTTATCAATGGTGATTAGGTCATATTTAATTGATGGTAATATGTTTCTGATTTTTATAAGAATTTATATGATCTATCTTTTGTTTCCAATCATGTCTTGTGAGGATTAACATGCAGACTCCAGCGGGGACCTCTAATTAGAATTTATAGTATTTATATATTTTTCTAGTCAGATATGTATTTAGTTGAAATCTAGTCTTAAGATATATAAACTCTTGATACAACCTTTTTTTATCTTTGTAAATCTATAGTTTATCTTACTAAACATGTTGAATTTGTTACATCATAGGATTATATGTGTGTAGTATTATTTTTACATCATACAATGCATAAAATTAATAATATTGATATGACATAATGTCTCGGTAAAAATGTTCAAACTTACTTAAAATAATACCTTATAAAATTTATTATCATGGAGTATTATCTTTCATAATGATAAAGTTAGGTAATTTTGACGCAATGTTAGGGTGTTATTTTAAACTATGTTTCATAATGGCCAACAAGGGTTATTTAAATGCAAATTTAGATGGTTATTTTGAATTATTTTTCATAATAGCAGATGTGGGTAATTTATATATAAATATAGGGGGTTATGTTGAATTATCTTTTATATTGTCAGATGTGGGTAATTTACATGCAAAATTACGGGGTTACTTTATGTATTTTTCATAATGGCAGTGGTGGGTAATTCTTTAATAAAATACAATAGATCCAATGGCTAATATCTGCGATGATGATTAGACTCTACAAAATCAAAGGCCGGATGTTTTTTATTATTGTGAAAATTTATAGAATTTATCTTTTTTCTTAGCGCGTCTGATGAGAATTAACATAGCGCCTACGTTGGGGCCTCTAATTAGTAATAGTAATATAGAATTCTAATTAGTAATAGTAATATAGAATTTATCTTTTTTCCAGCACGTCTAGTGAGAATTAATATAGCGCCTACGTTGGGGCCTCTAATTCAGTAATAGTAAGATATGGAAACCACTAGTATCTCTTTTTGTTTATGCTTTTGGATTCTAGGTTATCTATCATTGTCTCTTCGGATTTTCAGATAATTCCTCCTAGGACTAGGATTAGGACCACACCTGCATGGATGAGATAAGATTTTTTCTTAATTAGATGCTTATAATAATGTAGCCATCCAAATGGAGCCATACGATTAAGCACAACAGCACCGACGTGCTTTGGTGGACCCAGCCCAACACGAATCCTGCATAGCATGCGAACGGTCTCAGATAAGGTGTGGTGCACACGGATTATTGAATTTTCCGTTTCCACAACCGTTCACGAATGGTTCCTGTATACTTAATCTGTCCCTAATTATAAGACGTTTTGATATTTTTAAATTCATAGATTTTATTATGTATCTAGACATATTATATATCTGGATTCATAGTAAAAACTATGAATCTAAAAAGCCAAAACGTTTTATAATTTAGAATGGAGGGAGTATTTCTTAACGCGGTGATGAGAGGGAAGTAAATGGAAACGGACGTAAGCAGGACACCTAGCCGTGTTTGTGTGCGTCACTAGAAAGACAAACACGTACTTTTCCTGTGATGGAAACAGGCTCGAACGCTCGTTGTTTCGCACTGGAACACGTCTTTGCAATGCACTGTATAACGGGGAAAAGTATAAGCGGTGGAATCGTGCAAGACGGTTTGTCTCTGATTTCGCCATGTAACAGGTCACTGCTGCACAGATAAATATCGCTTTTTTTTTTTTTGCAATTTGGTCATTTTCTTAAAAGATTTTTATATTTAGATCCATGGGCAAACTAATTCTAAACATAGAATCCTGGGATGGACGTCGTGACCTTTGGTGCCTCGATCACACTGCTCGGCGCCACAACTTTTGGCGCGCACCTAGGCAGCCTAGGTGGCGCAGCGGTCTGTGTGGCACCTACGAGGCACTAACCTCGGAGCCAGAAGTTGTAAAAGAGTTGAAACTCTGCTCTAAGGGGTTTGTTTCGTTCATAAGAATTCGAAAGGAATTCTAAAGGAATCACTGTTCCTTTTTTTTTTGCCTCCTGTTGCATCGTTTGGAATAGAAGATTAGTTACTTCCTTTCCAAAGGAAAGTTTCATGTTTTTTGAGACCAAGTTTCATGTGCTTGTAAGCTTTGGAGGAAAACAAACATCTAATTATAGCTCTTGTTTTTCTTTCCCTCGCGCCAAGGCCGTGCCGTCAAAATCTGAGGCCTTGTTCCGAATTCTAAAATGGGCCCCTTGAAAAATAAAATGTAGAATTGCGATAAATAAAAAATGTATCTATTCATTTTGGTTGTATATTGACAACACCATTCTCTTAGTGTTTTTCGAATTATTCAACATAATTGTAATTAAAGACAAATAAATTAGTAATTATTGATTAGGACAAAGAAATATTTCCACTGATAAATAGAAAATAAAATTAGATAATTACCTTCTGCAGGTTCAGATCTCTAGGAATCAGGAATTAGGCACCTTGCGGCTTACTCCTGGTAATTGGGTTCCACTATCCGGCTTGTTTGATCAGAGAGACGGGGAAGCCAGGACGGGAGAGCTGTGGAGGAAAATTAATGTACATGCATTCTGCAAGATGGACACACTCCCCTAAAAAAAAGATGGAGACACTAAGAAGCCATGATGGGAGAGAACCAGATGGATTCCGCAAGCCTGTAGGAGGCCCCTTGGAAGTCGAGGCCCTGTACAAGCGCACAGCTTGCACGCCCACCGCACGGCCCTGCTCGTGCAGTACAAGACTATGAAGCATAATAGCGTGTCTGTTGTCATGCAGGCTGACTGAAACCTTGTACAAAAGTCTTATCATATACGTTAATATCAAGTTTGAGCATGTCTTTCATTCCTGTGTTCCAAACGCTAATGTTTCGAAAAATGTTGTCTTTTGTTCCTCTGTTTTAACACTATATTCCTATCTCTTTCCTATGTTCTAGTCACTTTATTCCTCTGTTTTACTTTCCTATGTTCCAAATAGATCCTAAGTGTTCTAGCCATCGAAAGTACTTAATTAAAAATATTTGGTGATTAACGTGTGCTTTGCAAAGTGTTTGTACTAGTTAGATCTCTCAATTGACGCTTTATCTAGACTTAGCTTAGTGTTTGGTGAGGTTTGCATACCTCTTAGTCACTCGCGGCCGCAGAACTGCCCAGTTTAACTTTTTTTCAAGTGCACTGGTTAGCCATTTAACACTAAGTATCCAAGAGATCAAGTCAAATCGAGTTGTCCGTTGAGCACATCCAAAAAGAGAACTCAAAATAATCCACATTTTTCATCCAAAATCCATAAACATGTAAATTACCAGTTTAACTTTTTTTCAAGTGCACTGGTTAGCCATTTAACACTAAGTATCCAAGAGATCAAGTCAAATCGAGTTGTCCGTTGAGCACATCCAAAAAGAGAACTCAAAATAATCCACATTTTTCATCCAAAATCCATAAACATGTAAATTCTTAATTCATTTCATACATCAAAAGAGTCATTACAAAACAAGTTTTAATAAATACAGCATAAGATAAAACATTTATATAAAAAAGTAGCAGAAGCCTAAAACTTTTCTTAACTTTAACAAAAAGGTCGATCATGTGTCTATCCTGATGAACACCTCGCTTTTGGAACCTGACCCTGCTGACGCCTCTTGAGAGTACATCCAGCCAAAGGGATACACCGGAGGAGGAATCTCCATATGCCCCTCCAGCATATTGACCACCATGCTCATCGTGGGCCTCGCCTCCGGCTGCTCCTGCACGCACAGGAACGCCACCTTGCACATCCTCTCCGCCGTCTCCTTCCACTGCTCCTCGTCCGCCGCAGCCACAGGATAGCATTCCTTCATGAGATCCAACAGCTCACCACGGTCGTACCTGGTCCACGCCAGCAACGGCAACCACTTGTGGCTCTCCGGCGCGTTGTTGTCCATGTTCTTCCTCCGACCGATGAGCTCGAACAGGAGCATGCCGAAGCTGTACACGTCGCACCGCTCTGTGACCGGCGCCTTCCCGACACAGATCACCTCGGGCGCAATGTAGCCGGGGGTGCCACGCCCGGCGTGCACGGAGGCGTGCGCGCCCGCCCGGCTGAGCAGCTTCGCGATCCCGAAGTCGGTGATCTTGGGAGTCAGGTTGCCGTCGAGGAGCACGTTGCTGGCCTTGACGTCGTAGTGGATGATCTTCTTCTGGCACTCCTCGTGGAGGTACCGGAGGCCTCTTGCGACACCAACAGCGATGGCGAGCAGCTCCGACGAGCCTACCATGCGCCTGCGGTCGAAAAGGTACTTGTCGAGCGAGCTGTTGGCCATGAGCTCGTACACCAGCGCGCGCTCGTCGGCGTCGAAGCAGTAGCCAATCAACCTGATGAGGTTGGCGTGGTTGGTCCTCCACAGCGTGCCCACCTCAGCCATGAACTGCTGCTCCGTGACCTCGTCGTCCATGTGGTCATGCAGCACCTTGACGGCGATGTCGAGGCCGTTGGGGAGCATGCCCTTGTAGACAGCGCCGAAGCCCCCGGCGCCGAGCTCGGCGCACTTGTTCTGTGTGTACCCGTCGAGCTGCTGCGCCGTGAACCGGATGGGCTTCTCGCGGGCGATCTCGTTGAGAAAGTTGTCGATGGTGGTGTTGCGTATCATGGAGTCCGGCAACGCCGGCCTCTGCTCCGCCATAGCTGCCCCGTCGCCGGTGGTGGTCGTCTTCACGTTGATGGACGGGAAGCCATGCTTCCTGAAGCATCTGTAGATGAGGTATACCACCAACAAGGTTGCTACGAGACTGACTATCGAAATAACTGCATCCATCATGTAAATTAGTTAGTGCTGTCTCGGCCTGAGATGAATGAAAATTAAGAAACGCAAAAACACCTGAGATTTTTAGAACACCAACGGCATAGGCTGTGAAGGAGTTGAAGGTTTTCGACGCTTGTTCATTGAACTTATCTTGTTGGCTTCCAGTTCCAGAATCAAAGTTGGACATGACGGTGGATCGGGAATCAAGTTAAGGGTAAGTTTGGTAAAGAGGAAAGGATCATGGAATGGAACGAAGTACCTTGTCGAGCAATGCATTATTTAGACCTATTTTTATTTATAGTGTTCATATATACCAGGGCGCCCTGCGAACTAGTTTACGCGTGTCTCAAGATGCAGGTCTCTCTCACTCATCGTAGTCATAAAAATGACATCTCTCTCACTCTCATCAATAAATTTACCGTGTGGAAATTTGAGAGCAATGAGCCAATGAAACACGTTCCTTTCCTGTGATGGAAACCGGCTCGAACGCTCGCCGTTTGTTTCACACAGGGTTGCAACTAGGAGAGGGCGGTGTCGCATACACTGGGTTGCCCAATTGCTCAACTACTCCGAGGGTACAGATTGGGATCACAATCGGATTCGTGGCATATTCTGTGCGGCTGATGTGGATGCTATCTCAAGAATCAGACTCGCTCAAAGAAGAACGGAAGATTTTGTGGCTTGGCAACCGGAAAAGTCCGAATTTTTTTTACAGTGGAGGACTAGGTTTTTTTCTATGCTTATGTCACTGGTGCTGTCACAAAACAAAGGCACTCGTCTAAACTCTAGCACAAAGTCTCTCAGAGTAGCTATCATACAAAGTAACTGAGAGCAACAAGCAGCAGCAGCAACATATTCAGCTTCTGTGGTGGATTGGGCGACGCTAGACTTCTTGCGAGAAGACCAAGACACAAGAGAAGATCCAAAAAACTAACAAGTCCCTGAAGTGGACTTTCTCTCAACACGACAACCAGCATAATCCGCATCGGAATATCTGCGAAGAGAAAGAGAGGAGGAGGCCGAAAACCAAAGACCAAACTCGGGTGTGAAACAAAGGTACCTAAGGATCGCTTGATGGCTTGACGTTGAGACATGCGCGGCGAAAACTAAAAGCGTGCGCACAAGCAGACCGCGAACTGGATGTCCAGTCTCATCGCCATCAGGTACAGTAAGGACCCTATCATGCTTCGATATTCTTTCTGATCCACGACTTCTCCTTCTTTGTCCTTGTCCAGGGCCGTCGTGGTTGACATGGATGTCGAAAGAGGCTTGGCCTCACCCATATCGAATTTTTTGAGCACGTCCTTGGTGTACTTGCCTTGGTGCACGAACGTCCCCTCACGAGTTTGCTTGATTTGCAGCCCGAGGAAGAAAGTTAATTCGCCCATCATGCTCATCTCAAATTCCCTGCTCATAATATCTGAAAACTTGGCAACAAGAGCATGAGAAGAGCCACCGAAGATTATATCATCCATGTATATCTGAACTAAAAGGATGTCAGTATCTTGCTTAAGGAGGAACAAAGTTTTATCAACCAAACCATTCTAAAACCCTTCTCAAGTAAGAAAGCTTTTAAGCGCTCATACCAGGCTCTCGGGGCTTTTCTAACCATACAAGGCTTTGTGCAGTTTAAAAATATGGTTGGGGAACTTAGCATTTTCAAAGCCAGTGGGTTGCCTCACATAAACCTCTTCCTCTATGTACCCGTTCAAAAAGGCACTCTTCACGTCCATCTGATACAGCTTGAACCCTTTTGAAGCTGCAAACGCTAAAAGGATCCTAATGGCTTCTACACGGGCAACAGGAGCAAAGGTTTCTTCATAGTATATTCCCTCTTTTTGGTAAAAAACCCTGAGCCACCAATCTCGCCTTGTTTCTCACTACCACCCCATCCTCACTCTACTTGTTCTTGTAAACCCACTTTATTCCTATAGGGTGGCAATCTGGTGGAGGTGGAACTAAAACCCACACTTGGTTCCGCTTAAAGTTCTCTAACTCCTCGTGCATAGCATTGACCCAATCGGCATTAGATAGAGCGTGTCCAATATCTCGAGGCTCAAAAGATGCTACAAAAGCAGAATGAGTGAAGTGTGAAATGTGATATGACCTGGACCGCGTGACTTGCTGGTCGATGTCGCCGATCATGGTCTGAGGCGAGTGGCGATGCTGAATGTGCCGAGGTGCTTCTTTCGAAGAAGTCGCCTCCCTCTCAACAACAGCTGGGGCCTCCTCAGGTGCAGCCGGTGTAGGCTGAGGAGACGGCTCGTGCGGACCCCAAGTCATGGAAGAAGAGGGATCGGGACCGCGAGCCGAAGTAGTCGTCACTGACTCGAGAGGGGCAGCTGGTGGAGTCGGCTCAAGATCACCCCAATCAGCGTCTTCCTCATCTTCCTCCACAAAGATACTCTTACCAATCTTTCGATCACCTGCACATTCAAAGACAGGAGAGGAACAAGGCATGGTTTCATCGAAAGTGACCTCACAGGTCTCCACTACTCGGTTAGTTTTAAGGCTAAGTACTCGATATGCATGAGAGTGAGAAGCATAACCAAGAAATATGCCATCGGAAGACCTAGATTCGAACTTGTCCAAATTACATTGTTTCAAGATGAAACATTTTCACCCAAACACCCTGAAGTGGCTTACCTTGGGTGGTCGTTCGAATCGCAACTCATAAGAATTCTTCTTCATGAAAGTTCAAAGAAAAATGCGATTTGAAATATAGCACGCGGTGTTGATCGCTTCGGCCCAATATCTCCTAGGAGTTCTATGCTCATCGAGCATCGTCCTGGCCCTCTCAACAAGGGTCCGATTCTTGCACTCAACAACACCATTTTGCTGAGGGACATAAGGAGAGGAAAACTGATGCTCGAGGCCCAAAGAAGCACAAAAAGTTTCAAAATGAGTATTCTTGAATTCTATGCCATTATCACTGCGAATCGCTCTCATGACATTCTTAGGGAACTCATTTTGCAACCGAAAAATCAAATCCTGAGCATGTAAAAAAGCCTCATCCTTACCCTCTATGAAAAACATCCAAGAGTAGCGAGAAAAATCATCCACGATCACTAGAACGTACCACTTCCCATCATCTGACCGAACCCGAGCTGGACCAACTGTGTCCATATGAAGTATCTCGCCTGGTTCCTTTGTCATGACTTGGTTCACAGGTGGCGACAAGGGTGGCAGACCAAATCCTTCTCAAATTTCAACTTGGGCAATCCTCGGATTAAGTCAAGTGAGCTCAACCTAGCTAGTAAGTCAAAGCTCAAGTGACCCAGTCTCCTATGCCACTTTGAAATCTCAGAGGAGGATCCGGCCACCAAACATCGAGAAGAGCCAAAGGAGTGAGAAAAATCAGCTCGAAAGACACGGCCAGAAGGGACAATCTGGAAACAAGATTTTCCTGAGAATCAAGAACTCGAGACAAGCCGGTCTTAAAGCGCACTTCAAAGTCATCTTGAAGGAGTTGCGAAACTGAAAGAAAATTAAAATGTAAATTCAAAACCAAAGCAACATCTTTCAAGACAAAACTCTCGTTGACCCGAATGGTCCCACGAGAAAACACCTTACCTTTGCTATTGTCCCCGAATGTGATGTACTCCATATATTGCACGGGTTGAGGCTGGAGAACCATTTTGAACTTCCGGTCATGTAGCGTGAACAGTCGGAATCAATGAGCCACGTGTTCTCCAAGGCTCCATCATGCATCAATAGAAAGACATGGGATGAGCAAATGGCGCAACACTGGGGTTAGTAAGCTATGAAGGATACCAGTGTTGGCTCATTTGCCTTGGAAAAGTGTTAGGAAAAACTCCAAACATGCCATATCCCATACGAGGAAAGCGGACACCACATGGGGGAAAACGTGGTTTGCTAGAACTATAGGACTGAAAGCCACTACCAGGAGGCCCAAACTACCAAACCCGCTCGCGAGTAGTGTACTCCATACGCTTCCCCCGGCGCTAGACACGTGTCACCACCGTCCTTGACCGGCCGGCTGCCAAGTCCTCTGAGCCCCGCTCGACTTGCACGTCCTCCGTCTTGAATCGGTCAACATGGTCACTTCCATGTACACTTACGCTTATCGATGTCCCAAATGTCAGCCACCGCGGCTAGTCACCAGGCCTCCTAGTCCCTCGGTCCAAGCTTCACGTCCGCACTTCACCGCTCCTGGTCCACCAGCACGGCACATCCCTACTTGACCTTCACCTCGCCATCGACCACCGCCTCCGAGCTCCACACCTGCACATCACAAGCCAAGAGACATGTCGCACAACCCAACTCACGTTATGGTTAGTCACAAACTCAACCTAAGTCGTGGATCACGTTGACAATCACTCATCACAAAACGAACTACAAGGGCACATATCAACCTTGTGTTCACAATCTCCCCCTTGATAGTGCATTGGCAACACCAACACACGAACAGCTTGAGCAAAAGAAAAAGAAGAAGAAGAGAAAAGAAAGAGCTCACCCAAATGATTAAAAGCCAAAGAAAAGTCAAAACTGGGTCATTTGAAATGAGCAAAACTTGGTCCCCAAAAACATGGACAACGGCTCGACGCAACCAAGAAAAACAAAGCTAGCCCTCAAGAAGAGGCAATGGGCTCAACACCACTAGCAAAGCTCGAAAAGCCGAAAAACTGCTAGAGCCTCCAGAAGAGACAAAGGCTCAACACATCTGCTAAGAGCAACTCAAGTGCAACTCCCCCTGAACAAATACAATCTCCCAGATGAATGTATGCACTCAACACGAGGTAGATTTGGTATCTCTCCCCTTTTGTGTGTCTCTCCCCCTTGGAGTCGTGTGCTATCTCTCCCCTTGTTGATATATGCACTTATCAAGCTAAAGCCAAAGACTGCAACTCACCATCAAAATATGCTATGAATGCATGGAATGCAGAAATGCAAAAGCTTCAGGAGTATAGTAATCAGAGTGAAAAGATGCTCTAGGTGGCACTATCATGTGTGTGTAGCAACAAATACAAGTGCTGACAAATGCTCAAACTGATCAAGTAAAACAAAATATGACATTTAAACAAGTTTGATCAATTTTAAGCAGTTCAAGAAGGGGTTCACCACTGAAGGTAGCACATAGCAGGTATAAACTGGAAATCAACCTAGTGCTAACAAGTGTATACAAGGTGAACTACCCCAAACAACGATCAAATATCATGTCAAAGACGAACCTAAGACTTGTGTTTTCATCAAATTTTAATTTTAATGGAGTTTGCAGCGTAACACAAGAATTAGTCAAAACATGTGTATACAAGAGGTTATCTGTACCGTCGAGCCTAACTTAGTAACCATGACAAGCCAATGTCACAGACAATCAGAAAAGGTACTTGTCAAGCGAGTTGTTGGCCATGAGCTTGTACACCAGCGCGCGCTTGTCGGCGTCGAAGCAGTAGCCAATCAACCTGATGAGCTTGGCATGGTTGGTCCTCCACAGCGTGCCCACCTCGGCCATGAATTGCTGCTCTCTGACCTCGTCATCCATGTGGTCGTGCAGCACCTTGACGGCGATGTCGAGGCCGTTGGGGAGCATGCCCTTGTAGACAGCGCCGAAGCCCCCGGCGCCGAGCTCGGCGCACTTGTTCTGCGTGAACCCGTCGAGCTGCTGCACCGTGAACCGGATGGGCTTCTCGCGGGCGATCTCGTTGAGAAAGTTGTCGATGGTGGTGTTGCGTATCATGGAGTCCAGCAACGCCGGCCTCTGCTCCGCCATAGTTGCCCCGTCGCCGGTGGTGGTCGTCTTCACGTTGATGGACGGGACGCCATGCTTCCTGAAGCATCTGTAGATGAGGTATACCACCGACAAGGTTGCTATGAGACTGAGGCTGTGTTTAGTTGCACCTATAAAATTTTTGGAAGCAAACACTTTCGTTTGTATTTGACAATTAGTGTGCAATGATGGGCTAATTAGGTTTGAAAGATTCGTCACGTGATTTACAACCAAACTGTGTAATTAGTTTTTTTATCTATATTTAATGTTCCATGCATATGTCCAAAGATTCGATGTGACGGGGAATCTTGTAAAATTTTTGGAAGTTTGAAGCAACTAAACAGGGCCTGACTATCGAAATAACTGCATCCATCATGTAAATTAATTAGTGCTGTCTCGGCCTGAGATGAATGAAAATTAAGAACCGCAAAAACACCTGAGATTTTTAGAACGCACCAACGGCATAGGCTGTGAAGGAGTTGAAGGTTTTTGACGATTGTTCATTGAACTCATCTTGTTGGCTTCCAGATCCAGAATCAAAGTTGGACATGACGGTGGATCGGGAATCAGGTTAAGGGTAAGTTTGGTAAAGAGGAAAGGATCATGGAATGGAACGAAGTACCTTGTCGAGCAATGCATTATTTAGACCTATTTTTATTTATAGTGTTCATATATACCAGGGCGCCCTGCGAACTAGTTTACGCGTGTCTCAAGATGCAGGTCTCTCTCACTCATCGTAGTCATAAAAATGACATCTCTCTCACTCTCATCAATAAATTTACCGTGTGGAAATTTGAGAGCAATGAGCCAATGAAACACGTTCCTTTCCTGTGATGGAAACCGGCTCGAACGCTCGCCGTTTGTTTCACACAGGGTTGCAACTAGGAGAGGGCGGTGTCGCATACACTGGGTTGCCCAATTGCTCAACTACTCCGAGGGTACAGATTGGGATCACAATCGGATTCGTGGCATATTCTGTGCGGCTGATGTGGATGCTATCTCAAGAATCAGACTCGCTCAAAGAAGAACGGAAGATTTTGTGGCTTGGCAACCGGAAAAGTCCGAATTTTTTTTACAGTGGAGGACTAGGTTTTTTTCTATGCTTATGTCACTGGTGCTGTCACAAAACAAAGGCACTCGTCTAAACTCTAGCACAAAGTCTCTCAGAGTAGCTATCATACAAAGTAACTGAGAGCAACAAGCAGCAGCAGCAACATATTCAGCTTCTGTGGTGGATTGGGCGACGCTAGACTTCTTGCGAGAAGACCAAGACACAAGAGAAGATCCAAAAAACTAACCCGTCGCCGGTGGTGGTCGTCTTCACGTTGATGGACGGGAAGCCATGCTTCCTGAAGCATCTGTAGATGAGGTATACCACCAACAAGGTTGCTACGAGACTGACTATCGAAATAACTGCATCCATCATGTAAATTAGTTAGTGCTGTCTCGGCCTGAGATGAATGAAAATTAAGAAACGCAAAAACACCTGAGATTTTTAGAACGCACCAACGGCATAGGCTGTGAAGGAGTTGAAGGTTTTCGACGCTTGTTCATTGAACTTATCTTGTTGGCTTCCAGTTCCAGAATCAAAGTTGGACATGACGGTGGATCGGGAATCAAGTTAAGGGTAAGTTTGGTAAAGAGGAAAGGATCATGGAATGGAACGAAGTACCTTGTCGAGCAATGCATTATTTAGACCTATTTTTATTTATAGTGTTCATATATACCAGGGCGCCCTGCGAACTAGTTTACGCGTGTCTCAAGATGCAGGTCTCTCTCACTCATCGTAGTCATAAAAATGACATCTCTCTCACTCTCATCAATAAATTTACCGTGTGGAAATTTGAGAGCAATGAGCCAATGAAACACGTTCCTTTCCTGTGATGGAAACCGGCTCGAACGCTCGCCGTTTGTTTCACACAGGGTTGCAACTAGGAGAGGGCGGTGTCGCATACACTGGGTTGCCCAATTGCTCAACTACTCCGAGGGTACAGATTGGGATCACAATCGGATTCGTGGCATATTCTGTGCGGCTGATGTGGATGCTATCTCAAGAATCAGACTCGCTCAAAGAAGAACGGAAGATTTTGTGGCTTGGCAACCGGAAAAGTCCGAATTTTTTTTACAGTGGAGGACTAGGTTTTTTTCTATGCTTATGTCACTGGTGCTGTCACAAAACAAAGGCACTCGTCTAAACTCTAGCACAAAGTCTCTCAGAGTAGCTATCATACAAAGTAACTGAGAGCAACAAGCAGCAGCAGCAACATATTCAGCTTCTGTGGTGGATTGGGCGACGCTAGACTTCTTGCGAGAAGACCAAGACACAAGAGAAGATCCAAAAAACTAACAAGTCCCTGAAGTGGACTTTCTCTCAACACGACAACCAGCATAATCCGCATCGGAATATCTGCGAAGAGAAAGAGAGGAGGAGGCCGAAAACCAAAGACCAAACTCGGGTGTGAAACAAAGGTACCTAAGGATCGCTTGATGGCTTGACGTTGAGACATGCGCGGCGAAAACTAAAAGCGTGCGCACAAGCAGACCGCGAACTGGATGTCCAGTCTCATCGCCATCAGGTACAGTAAGGACCCTATCATGCTTCGATATTCTTTCTGATCCACGACTTCTCCTTCTTTGTCCTTGTCCAGGGCCGTCGTGGTTGACATGGATGTCGAAAGAGGCTTGGCCTCACCCATATCGAATTTTTTGAGCACGTCCTTGGTGTACTTGCCTTGGTGCACGAACGTCCCCTCACGAGTTTGCTTGATTTGCAGCCCGAGGAAGAAAGTTAATTCGCCCATCATGCTCATCTCAAATTCCCTGCTCATAATATCTGAAAACTTGGCAACAAGAGCATGAGAAGAGCCACCGAAGATTATATCATCCATGTATATCTGAACTAAAAGGATGTCAGTATCTTGCTTAAGGAGGAACAAAGTTTTATCAACCAAACCATTCTAAAACCCTTCTCAAGTAAGAAAGCTTTTAAGCGCTCATACCAGGCTCTCGGGGCTTTTCTAACCATACAAGGCTTTGTGCAGTTTAAAAATATGGTTGGGGAACTTAGCATTTTCAAAGCCAGTGGGTTGCCTCACATAAACCTCTTCCTCTATGTACCCGTTCAAAAAGGCACTCTTCACGTCCATCTGATACAGCTTGAACCCTTTTGAAGCTGCAAACGCTAAAAGGATCCTAATGGCTTCTACACGGGCAACAGGAGCAAAGGTTTCTTCATAGTATATTCCCTCTTTTTGGTAAAAACCCTGAGCCACCAATCTCGCCTTGTTTCTCACTACCACCCCATCCTCACTCTACTTGTTCTTGTAAACCCACTTTATTCCTATAGGGTGGCAATCTGGTGGAGGTGGAACTAAAACCCACACTTGGTTCCGCTTAAAGTTCTCTAACTCCTCGTGCATAGCATTGACCCAATCGGCATTAGATAGAGCGTGTCCAATATCTCGAGGCTCAAAAGATGCTACAAAAGCAGAATGAGTGAAGTGTGAAATGTGATATGACCTGGACCGCGTGACTTGCTGGTCGATGTCGCCGATCATGGTCTGAGGCGAGTGGCGATGCTGAATGTGCCGAGGTGCTTCTTTCGAAGAAGTCGCCTCCCTCTCAACAACAGCTGGGGCCTCCTCAGGTGCAGCCGGTGTAGGCTGAGGAGACGGCTCGTGCGGACCCCAAGTCATGGAAGAAGAGGGATCGGGACCGCGAGCCGAAGTAGTCGTCACTGACTCGAGAGGGGCAGCTGGTGGAGTCGGCTCAAGATCACCCCAATCAGCGTCTTCCTCATCTTCCTCCACAAAGATACTCTTACCAATCTTTCGATCACCTGCACATTCAAAGACAGGAGAGGAACAAGGCATGGTTTCATCGAAAGTGACCTCACAGGTCTCCACTACTCGGTTAGTTTTAAGGCTAAGTACTCGATATGCATGAGAGTGAGAAGCATAACCAAGAAATATGCCATCGGAAGACCTAGATTCGAACTTGTCCAAATTACATTGTTTCAAGATGAAACATTTTCACCCAAACACCCTGAAGTGGCTTACCTTGGGTGGTCGTTCGAATCGCAACTCATAAGAATTCTTCTTCATGAAAGTTCAAAGAAAAATGCGATTTGAAATATAGCACGCGGTGTTGATCGCTTCGGCCCAATATCTCCTAGGAGTTCTATGCTCATCGAGCATCGTCCTGGCCCTCTCAACAAGGGTCCGATTCTTGCACTCAACAACACCATTTTGCTGAGGGACATAAGGAGAGGAAAACTGATGCTCGAGGCCCAAAGAAGCACAAAAAGTTTCAAAATGAGTATTCTTGAATTCTATGCCATTATCACTGCGAATCGCTCTCATGACATTCTTAGGGAACTCATTTTGCAACCGAAAAATCAAATCCTGAGCATGTAAAAAAGCCTCATCCTTACCCTCTATGAAAAACATCCAAGAGTAGCGAGAAAAATCATCCACGATCACTAGAACGTACCACTTCCCATCATCTGACCGAACCCGAGCTGGACCAACTGTGTCCATATGAAGTATCTCGCCTGGTTCCTTTGTCATGACTTGGTTCACAGGTGGCGACAAGGGTGGCAGACCAAATCCTTCTCAAATTTCAACTTGGGCAATCCTCGGATTAAGTCAAGTGAGCTCAACCTAGCTAGTAAGTCAAAGCTCAAGTGACCCAGTCTCCTATGCCACTTTGAAATCTCAGAGGAGGATCCGGCCACCAAACATCGAGAAGAGCCAAAGGAGTGAGAAAAATCAGCTCGAAAGACACGGCCAGAAGGGACAATCTGGAAACAAGATTTTCCTGAGAATCAAGAACTCGAGACAAGCCGGTCTTAAAGCGCACTTCAAAGTCATCTTGAAGGAGTTGCGAAACTGAAAGAAAATTAAAATGTAAATTCAAAACCAAAGCAACATCTTTCAAGACAAAACTCTCGTTGACCCGAATGGTCCCACGAGAAAACACCTTACCTTTGCTATTGTCCCCGAATGTGATGTACTCCATATATTGCACGGGTTGAGGCTGGAGAACCATTTTGAACTTCCGGTCATGTAGCGTGAACAGTCGGAATCAATGAGCCACGTGTTCTCCAAGGCTCCATCATGCATCAATAGAAAGACATGGGATGAGCAAATGGCGCAACACTGGGGTTAGTAAGCTATGAAGGATACCAGTGTTGGCTCATTTGCCTTGGAAAAGTGTTAGGAAAAACTCCAAACATGCCATATCCCATACGAGGAAAGCGGACACCACATGGGGGAAAACGTGGTTTGCTAGAACTATAGGACTGAAAGCCACTACCAGGAGGCCCAAACTACCAAACCCGCTCGCGAGTAGTGTACTCCATACGCTTCCCCCGGCGCTAGACACGTGTCACCACCGTCCTTGACCGGCCGGCTGCCAAGTCCTCTGAGCCCCGCTCGACTTGCACGTCCTCCGTCTTGAATCGGTCAACATGGTCACTTCCATGTACACTTACGCTTATCGATGTCCCAAATGTCAGCCACCGCGGCTAGTCACCAGGCCTCCTAGTCCCTCGGTCCAAGCTTCACGTCCGCACTTCACCGCTCCTGGTCCACCAGCACGGCACATCCCTACTTGACCTTCACCTCGCCATCGACCACCGCCTCCGAGCTCCACACCTGCACATCACAAGCCAAGAGACATGTCGCACAACCCAACTCACGTTATGGTTAGTCACAAACTCAACCTAAGTCGTGGATCACGTTGACAATCACTCATCACAAAACGAACTACAAGGGCACATATCAACCTTGTGTTCACAATCTCCCCCTTGATAGTGCATTGGCAACACCAACACACGAACAGCTTGAGCAAAAGAAAAAGAAGAAGAAGAGAAAAGAAAGAGCTCACCCAAATGATTAAAAGCCAAAGAAAAGTCAAAACTGGGTCATTTGAAATGAGCAAAACTTGGTCCCCAAAAACATGGACAACGGCTCGACGCAACCAAGAAAAACAAAGCTAGCCCTCAAGAAGAGGCAATGGGCTCAACACCACTAGCAAAGCTCGAAAAGCCGAAAAACTGCTAGAGCCTCCAGAAGAGACAAAGGCTCAACACATCTGCTAAGAGCAACTCAAGTGCAACTCCCCCTGAACAAATACAATCTCCCAGATGAATGTATGCACTCAACACGAGGTAGATTTGGTATCTCTCCCCTTTTGTGTGTCTCTCCCCCTTGGAGTCGTGTGCTATCTCTCCCCTTGTTGATATATGCACTTATCAAGCTAAAGCCAAAGACTGCAACTCACCATCAAAATATGCTATGAATGCATGGAATGCAGAAATGCAAAAGCTTCAGGAGTATAGTAATCAGAGTGAAAAGATGCTCTAGGTGGCACTATCATGTGTGTGTAGCAACAAATACAAGTGCTGACAAATGCTCAAACTGATCAAGTAAAACAAAATATGACATTTAAACAAGTTTGATCAATTTTAAGCAGTTCAAGAAGGGGTTCACCACTGAAGGTAGCACATAGCAGGTATAAACTGGAAATCAACCTAGTGCTAACAAGTGTATACAAGGTGAACTACCCCAAACAACGATCAAATATCATGTCAAAGACGAACCTAAGACTTGTGTTTTCATCAAATTTTAATTTTAATGGAGTTTGCAGCGTAACACAAGAATTAGTCAAAACATGTGTATACAAGAGGTTATCTGTACCGTCGAGCCTAACTTAGTAACCATGACAAGCCAATGTCACAGACAATCAGAAAAGGTACTTGTCAAGCGAGTTGTTGGCCATGAGCTTGTACACCAGCGCGCGCTTGTCGGCGTCGAAGCAGTAGCCAATCAACCTGATGAGCTTGGCATGGTTGGTCCTCCACAGCGTGCCCACCTCGGCCATGAATTGCTGCTCTCTGACCTCGTCATCCATGTGGTCGTGCAGCACCTTGACGGCGATGTCGAGGCCGTTGGGGAGCATGCCCTTGTAGACAGCGCCGAAGCCCCCGGCGCCGAGCTCGGCGCACTTGTTCTGCGTGAACCCGTCGAGCTGCTGCACCGTGAACCGGATGGGCTTCTCGCGGGCGATCTCGTTGAGAAAGTTGTCGATGGTGGTGTTGCGTATCATGGAGTCCAGCAACGCCGGCCTCTGCTCCGCCATAGTTGCCCCGTCGCCGGTGGTGGTCGTCTTCACGTTGATGGACGGGACGCCATGCTTCCTGAAGCATCTGTAGATGAGGTATACCACCGACAAGGTTGCTATGAGACTGAGGCTGTGTTTAGTTGCACCTATAAAATTTTTGGAAGCAAACACTTTCGTTTGTATTTGACAATTAGTGTGCAATGATGGGCTAATTAGGTTTGAAAGATTCGTCACGTGATTTACAACCAAACTGTGTAATTAGTTTTTTTATCTATATTTAATGTTCCATGCATATGTCCAAAGATTCGATGTGACGGGGAATCTTGTAAAATTTTTGGAAGTTTGAAGCAACTAAACAGGGCCTGACTATCGAAATAACTGCATCCATCATGTAAATTAATTAGTGCTGTCTCGGCCTGAGATGAATGAAAATTAAGAACCGCAAAAACACCTGAGATTTTTAGAACGCACCAACGGCATAGGCTGTGAAGGAGTTGAAGGTTTTTGACGATTGTTCATTGAACTCATCTTGTTGGCTTCCAGATCCAGAATCAAAGTTGGACATGACGGTGGATCGGGAATCAGGTTAAGGGTAAGTTTGGTAAAGAGGAAAGGATCATGGAATGGAACGAAGTACCTTGTCGAGCAATGCATTATTTAGACCTATTTTTATTTATAGTGTTCATATATACCAGGGCGCCCTGCGAACTAGTTTACGCGTGTCTCAAGATGCAGGTCTCTCTCACTCATCGTAGTCATAAAAATGACATCTCTCTCACTCTCATCAATAAATTTACCGTGTGGAAATTTGAGAGCAATGAGCCAATGAAACACGTTCCTTTCCTGTGATGGAAACCGGCTCGAACGCTCGCCGTTTGTTTCACACAGGGTTGCAACTAGGAGAGGGCGGTGTCGCATACACTGGGTTGCCCAATTGCTCAACTACTCCGAGGGTACAGATTGGGATCACAATCGGATTCGTGGCATATTCTGTGCGGCTGATGTGGATGCTATCTCAAGAATCAGACTCGCTCAAAGAAGAACGGAAGATTTTGTGGCTTGGCAACCGGAAAAGTCCGAATTTTTTTTACAGTGGAGGACTAGGTTTTTTTCTATGCTTATGTCACTGGTGCTGTCACAAAACAAAGGCACTCGTCTAAACTCTAGCACAAAGTCTCTCAGAGTAGCTATCATACAAAGTAACTGAGAGCAACAAGCAGCAGCAGCAACATATTCAGCTTCTGTGGTGGATTGGGCGACGCTAGACTTCTTGCGAGAAGACCAAGACACAAGAGAAGATCCAAAAAACTAACCCGTCGCCGGTGGTGGTCGTCTTCACGTTGATGGACGGGAAGCCATGCTTCCTGAAGCATCTGTAGATGAGGTATACCACCAACAAGGTTGCTACGAGACTGACTATCGAAATAACTGCATCCATCATGTAAATTAGTTAGTGCTGTCTCGGCCTGAGATGAATGAAAATTAAGAAACGCAAAAACACCTGAGATTTTTAGAACGCACCAACGGCATAGGCTGTGAAGGAGTTGAAGGTTTTCGACGCTTGTTCATTGAACTTATCTTGTTGGCTTCCAGTTCCAGAATCAAAGTTGGACATGACGGTGGATCGGGAATCAAGTTAAGGGTAAGTTTGGTAAAGAGGAAAGGATCATGGAATGGAACGAAGTACCTTGTCGAGCAATGCATTATTTAGACCTATTTTTATTTATAGTGTTCATATATACCAGGGCGCCCTGCGAACTAGTTTACGCGTGTCTCAAGATGCAGGTCTCTCTCACTCATCGTAGTCATAAAAATGACATCTCTCTCACTCTCATCAATAAATTTACCGTGTGGAAATTTGAGAGCAATGAGCCAATGAAACATGCTCCTTTCCTGTGATGGAAACGGGCTCGAACGCTCGTTGTTTGTTTCACACAGGGTTGCAACTAAGGATGAAAACGATACGGAAATATCTAACGAACCGCAGTCGTTTTCTACATTTAACCTGATCGAATTCATTTTTTGCGAACAAAAACGATACTAAATTTGAAAATGAAATACGGAGTACATAATTCGAAATTCGGTACAAAATCGGTTTGGGCATTTGTTCGTTCGATTTCTACATTTCTACATTATATTTGAAATATACCGAATTTAAATTCAGTTTAGAACTGAATTTGGTCCAGCAGGGCAGAGGGCACTAGCCCATGTACTAGCCTAGCAGGGCACTAGCCCAGCAGTGCACTAGCCCAGCCCAATAACGAAGCTAACCCTAATCCCCAAACTCCCACTTCCCATCCCCAGCCCGCTGTGTGACTGCCCGACGGCTCCTCAGTCTGCCCCTCCCTGTTGCTTTGGCTAGCGCTGGCGGCGCCGTCCGTCATCCCCACACGCGTGCCGAAGGTCGGTGAGGAGGCGCGCCTTGAACCTCCGCGCCTGCGACGAGCGCTCCAGGTGGCCCACCGCGCCGGCCAAGTTCTCGAGGTAACCGGGAGCACCGCCGCGCCCTGCAGCTCTCTGCCTGCCACTGCCAGCCAACGCCGCCGACCGCAGTGCCCATCGATGGCGCCCACCGAAGACGGCGTTTCTGCTCCCACGAAGGGCAAGGCCAAGGCCAAGACCAAGACTGTGCGCCAACTTCTTGCGTCGCCGATAGCACGGGCACGGGCACGGGCACCGGCAGCTACGACTTCTCTAGCGCCACCTCCAACTCCAGGTACGATCGATCTGGGGTCTTGATGTTCTGCTTGGCTGCTCCTGCTAGCTATTTTACATTGCCGTATGCTCTCATACAGAACCAGTGCTAGAAGCTTTGCAGACATGCACTACTAGCTAGCACGTGTAAGACATATATGTTTCTAGATTGATGATGTTTTAGTTGTGGACGTGTGATATCATACTGAGTAGAAAGTTTCAGTCTCAACTCTGAACATGTATGACATATCTGATGCATCGTTCAGTATGTTTTCTTTTCTGAAGATTTGTAGCCTTGATATGTGTGTTGTTCACTTGTTTGTCAATGCTGGAGCGGTACATATGAGTCTGCTGGCTAGGGACATACACTAATCCCCTCCAGAAATTCAGGATTGGAACATCAACTTAGTATTATTCAGTTCTGCACTGAGTAATAAAGTCTGGTGACACTTGTGTATGAAATGCTATCTTTTCTTTGGTTAGGCGGTTGTATATCGGATGTATCTTAGTAACCATCAATAAAGCTTTGACTCAGTGACAGTGATTGATCAATTGCTCAAGAGTGACTAATAAACTGGACAGTCTACGGGTAATGAATTTTATGTTCAGATAATGTTCACTTGGAAACCGCAACAATACATTGGTACCAGGCAATTGCTAGTTTTTAGGAATCTGGTGCGTATCAGGAGATAAGAAAAAAAAAACACAGACAAATTTGCTGTCCATTTCAGAGCCACACTTCTATAAGATGCACAGGGACCCCTTTCAACAAAGATTTTACTATGTTAAATTTTCTAGTTAACTAGCCATGACAACCAGCAGTACATGTTAACACACTTGTATTAAACATAAAACTCGAGGCAGGCAATACATCTAAATCAATCTCACTGAACTGTATGCGATATGTCATACTCTAGTAGATATTGTCACCAACTATGTGATTGTCAACATCTTTTTTTTCTGGACACAAAACCAAAACCTGACACAAAGATTAGATAAGCACGGGCTATGAGGCTAGATAAAACCTAGTCTTCTATTTTGGTGCAGCATTGATTTGCCTTTGTAATTAATATTTTGTCCTGCAAAATCTGATATTTTTATTGGGAAAAACTATAGTTTTTATCAAAATCTGATATAGTTTTTATTGGGAAAAATCTAATATATTTTTATCAGTACTCTAACTTATTTTGGTCATTTTGCTTGATCATCAGGATCTAGGAATAAAAGGTCTGCATCTTAGAGTATTAGCTCTGGAACTTGTGATAGTCCAGCCACACAAGCATCCGTAGCGGCGTCAGTTTCAGTGATCGGTTCCAGTGCTCCTATTGTTGACATTGACACCAGTTGCACTAGCGCTGGCACTGGCACTGGCCCAGCCCAACCTGGTGGTGCACCAGCAACAGACAGACCTGCAGCTCCAGTTAATATCGGCGAAGATGATCAAGATGATGAAGAGCAGGCTCATCTTTCTGGCAAGAGGTACAAAAAATGCACATCACATGTCTGGAAGTATTTCACCAAGAAAAAGGAGGTTATAGAGGTGGATGGAAAACAGTATGAGCAGCTGTGGGGGTACTGCAATTTCGCTAGGTGCAATAAGAGGTACAGAGCTGAGGGCCCTTGTGGGACGACTGCATTCAAGAGCCATTTGAGGTCAAAGCACAGTATTGTGGAGGGACAACAACAGCTTAATGTTGGTAAGAACACTGGTTCTGAAATTGCTCATATCGTGCCTTTCAAATATGACCAAGAAGTTAGCTTGAGGAAATTGAACTTGGCAATCCCCATGCATGAATATCCTTTCAATATAGTTGAGCATGAGTATCTTGTTGATTTCATAAAATCTCTTCGGCCTAGCTTTCCGATAAAGTCTCGTGTCACTGTTAGGAAAGAAATAATGGACAGATATCTTGAAGAAAAGGAAACTTTGTATGCACACTTAAAAACTATCAAGTGTCGCTTTAGTGCAACAATGGACATGTGGACCTCATGCCAAAACAAAGGATACATGTGTGTTACAATTCATTGGATAGATGATAATTGGCATATCCAAAAGAGAATTATTGGTTTCTTCAATGTAAAAGGTAGACATACTGGTGCTAAGTTATCTGAGACATTAAGTGAAGTTATGGTTAAATGGTACATTGAGAAAAGACTGTTTGCATTGACTTTGGATAATGCTAGTTCAAATGAAGTGGCTGTCAATGATATAATTTCAGATCTAAAAGAGAATGGTAATGGTTCCCTAGTGTGTGATGGGTTGTTTTTTCATGTCAGATGTGCATGTCATATTCTCAATTTGGTTGCTAGAGATGGGTTGAAAGTCATTTCAGAAACAATTAGCAAGGTCAAATCACTTGTGCTAGCTATGAAAGGGTCTCCATTGCAGTAGGAAGAGCTTATGAAGTGTGCCACCGAAGCTGGGTTGAATACAAAGAGGGGTATTCAAAATGATGTGTCAACAAGGTGGAATTCTACCTACCTAATGCTGAGAGATGCCTTGTACTACAAAGATGCATTTATTAGGCTGAAGTCTTCAAATCGCCGTAGGTATGCTAAGATTTCTCCATCTTCTGTTGAATGGGAAAAGGCTTTGACAATTTATGGTTGTCTCAAGAAATTTTATGATCTCACTGAAATTCTCTCTAGCACTTCATATCCTACTGTAAACTTATTTTATAGAGGTTTCTGTGATATAAAGATCTTGCTAGATGATTGGTGCTTTAATGAAGATGATACAATTAGAGAAATGGCTGTTGCTATGAATGTAAAATTTAAAAAATATTGGGAACAGTCCAACATTACTCTAGCTGTAGCTTGTTTTCTTGATCCAAGGTATAAGAAAAGGCTAATAGAGTACTACATGAAGAAGTTTCATGGTGATCACTATCAATTTGCACTCGATGAGTTTATTTGTGTGGTAAAGAAACTATACAACTTTTATGCTAGTTCTGCTCCTGCACCAGCAAAGAAAACTAGTAGTGTGGCTGCACCTGGACCTAGTAACACAACTGATGTATTAATGGGAAATGTAGACCATGACCTAGAAGAATTCCTATATGATGAAAGTGAACATGCTATGGTTGAGACAAATGAGTTGGAGAGGTATATGGGGGAACCACTACTGAAAATTGTTGGTGAGTTTGACATCTTAGCTTGGTGGAAAAACAAGAGAGAAGAGTATCCTATCCTTTCACAGATTGTTCAGGATGTAATGGTTGTACAAGTATCAACGGTAGCATCCGAGTCTGCATTTAGTGTTGCTGGTCATGTTGTTGATCCCTATCGCAGTCGTCTTGATCCCGAGATGGTACAGGCATTAATTTGCACAAAGGACTGGGTTGCTGCAGCAAGTAAAGGTGGTCATTTTATCTCTTTTTTCAGTTATACACTTGTAATTGCAGCATAATAATGCATTGATATTTTCCCCTTACTAATATTTTGTTCAGATGCGAAAGTGGTTGGATCAATTGTGAGTGATCTTGAAGTTGATGCTTTGACTAATGTTGTGGCTAAACTGAAAATTGAGGTATGTTTATCCTCTCCTCTATCTATATTTGATGTTGGCTGCTGTTAAAGCTATCTTGTTGAGTGGAGTAGCACACTGCACACACTTTTAACTCCATCTATATATGGTGCCGTAGCATGCATGTACTTGGTCTAGTACTGATTGCCTACTGGAGGGAGGATCGGGTTGATTGTAGCACAAATAAAAACATTTCTTATTCTCATACATTGATCACACTAATACCCAAAGAGAGGGCATTGCATTATCAGTAAGCCTTAATTATCAGCATATGCATGTTCTGGCAAGGAGAGATGGATCAGATGCACTAGCTAGCTGCCATATGCAACTCGGCTGATTCTATGGAACTCCCTAATGCTCCTCTGTATATATTCACTTTGCAAATTTCTAGGACAAAGACAAGGAGGGCGATGGGGACTCTGAGGAGGACAATGAGGATGCAAAAGACATGGAGAGCGATGGGAACTCTGATCCTGACATCATGGATGATGTTGATGAGCTCTAGATGTTCATGTTCTGTTAATTGTGTGTCGTACTACTTAAGACCACGGGTCATGCACTTGTTAATTTGAACTAGATCATGCACTTGTTAGTCGCGAACTTGCTATGTATTTGGCCATGAACTTGTTTAATGTTATGCACTGTGGGTCGGTTCATATTGAATTCTCGTATACCAACCGTGTTCGATATAATTCCGCTCGAATTGTTTCGTTTTCGAAATTCTCGATATTCCGTAAGTTCGTGTTCGTTTTCGTGTTCAGTTTGTCCGCTTTCGTTTTCGTTTTCGTTTTCGTATTTAAATGTAAAAGTAGAAAATGGTTGAGGAGTTCTCCGTTCGATTCCGTCCGTTTTCATCCTTAGTTGCAACTAGAAGAGGGCGGTGTCGCATACGGGGTTGACGAATTGCTCAACAACTCCGAGGGTACAGATTGGGATCACAATCGGATTCGTGGCATATTCTGTGCGGCTGATGTGGATGCTATCTCAAGAATCAGACTCGCTCAAAGAAGAACTGAAGATTTTGTGGCTTGGCAACCGGAAAAGTCTGGATTTTTTACAGTTCGCAGGGCATATAATGTGGCGATCATGGAACAAACAAGAGAGGAAAGCTCGGCATCCAGCTCCAACCCTTTGGGAGACAGGAAATGAAGGACAAAAAACAGTGACCGGAAGACGTAAAATTTCTTACAAAATATTTGGCCGTTGTCTCAAATTTACTCCCAAACACACGAAGTAACCAATGTGATATCCACGACCCAAAAGAATGGATGGATGTTCCTTAGGAACACAGCGGGACACCACAAGGCCAACGCAAAAGACGGTACTCAAATCGGAGCTCAAATGCGCAAACGACGGACCAAGAAGTGAGGTGAAAATTCAAGCCTGAAATACTCAAGAAGCACAACCGGAAAATTTCAGCAAACACACGAGCACAGCAGTGCTACACGTCTGGGTATTTGCTCCTGCAAAACTCACTGAAACCAAGCTGACGCAACAACAAGTGCTGAACCGATTACAGCAGACACAGGATTCAAACGAAGGTGGCTTACTGCTGCACCTGGGCAGAGCAGATGCTCACTGGAGCTCAAGATGACACCTGGGAAAGAACTACAGGGACCTGGCCAAGAATGAGCGGGGTCTGCACCGCTCCGACCAACACGGCACCGAAGAAGCTCGGCTCGGCCTGGAGCGGACTGGGCTGCCGGGGGTGCTGCTCAGCGAGCACGCACGACGCAGAACGCCGGCTCTGGTAGCGCTGCTGCCCTGCCCTACGCACCTGCGCCATCACCCAGTGGAGAACAGGAACCCGCGAACGCGCCTTTGGCGTGGTGGTTGCACCTCCGGTTGTGGAGTGCACCCGCCCGGGTTCGACTCCCTTTGGAGCACCAGGTGTCGCACCTGGGGATTAAATCCCTGTATTTGTTTCGTGCAGTTGCAGGTCCTGGATGTCTGGCGTGGTGCCACAATAGGACTACGACGTGCCCGTCGTCTACGAAGCGGTGATCTCGAGAAGGACGCTTTATGTATATATGTTGTATGTCTAGGGGTGTGCGTGCGTGTGTGTGGTGTGAGTTATGTCGAGTTCAGATACTACAACTTGTATACTTAGAAATCCAAGCTAAAAAATAGTGGAGAACAGGAACCTGACGAGCTCGAGCAGGAAGAAAACGAATGCATGAAACTGAGAGCGAAGCGCTCCAAAAAAATCAATCAAAACTCGGTCAAATCACAACGAAACAATCCCAAAATTTGCACAGGATTCGCAAAGAAGATGGAAAGCTATTCCTAGGAGATCATTGCTCAATTTAAGCTGTAACTCTGTAAATAAAAGAAATTCGAGTAAGAACGAGTTTTTTCCCCCAAAATGAAGATCGGCTTGGATCTTGATGCACGAGTGGAATTGATTCAAATCACTTGGTAGGATTATTCATCACTCATCAAAGCATCGACCGGACCAAACAAATCTCACAGAAAAACTCAAATCAAGCATAAATCAAGAAGGGGGAAACTGACAAACAGTAACTCGCGAAAACAAAAATCACGAACACAACCGCTGCTCGGATCTCCACGTCCAGAGGACACCAAGAGGTTATGGCCTCTCTTCCAACGGCGGTTCTTACACAAATTCACTGATTTGTGGATCTCTCTCGAGAAACACTAGAAAAGCAAACCCTGAGACAAAAAGGGAAAATGAGAATGGGGAGAGAGGTAAGGGAGATGGGGGCTCCCTCATCCTATTTAACAGGGCTATTACACAATTCCAGTTTTTCCCTTAGATATTTTAAGTCGAACCACTTCAACCGAGGGCGCTATGGTCCAAACCGAAGTAATCTTCATCTAACGGCCACCGCGCCCTTCATAAGGTAGCTTCGCCTCGACACGAACTCCTCAATACCGCCACGTGCCGTCCGTTCCTCCTCGGAACCTCCGCCTGGGTTTTAAGACCCAAACCCATAAACCCGCCACCGATGGTTTGGAGGCCCAAACCACCAAACCCGCTCGCGAGTAGCGTACTCCATATGCGTCCCCCACCGCTCGACACGTGTCACCGCCGTCTTCGACCGGCCATCCGCGAAGTCCTTTGAGCCCCGCTCGACTTGCACGTCTTCCATCTTGACTCGGTCAACATGGTCACTCCCATGTACACTTGCGCTTGTCGATGTCCCAGATGTCAGCCACTGCGGTTGGTCACCCGGCCTCCTAGTCCCTCAGTCTAAGCCTCACGTCCGCCCTTCACCGCCCTCCTAGTCCCTCGTTCTTTAGTAAAGAGAGATTGTAATCAAGTAGCAAATGCTTTAGCTTTAATACCAAGACGTAGTAAATATTCTGCGGCATGGTTAGAACAAGCACCGGTTTGCGCTTGGCCCTTTCTAAATGCTGATTGTAATTTGCCTATGGCTAGCTAATAAAGTCTCTCTTTGCTCGAAGTACCTTGTGGAGCAATGCATTATTTAGACCTATTTTTATTTATAGTGTTCATATATACCAGGGCGTCCTACGAACTAGTTTACGCGTGTCTCAAGATGCAGGTCTCTCTCACTCTCATCAATAAATTTACCTTGTGGAAATTTGAGAGCAATGAGCCAATGAAACACGTTCCTTTCCTGTGATGGAAACCGGCTCGAACGCTCGTCGTTTGTTTCGCACTCTAACACGTCTCTGCAATGCACAGTAGTGACAGGGAAAAGTAATTTTCTTAGAAAGGCAGCAAGAGCTTTGCCGTATTTTTTATTAGACGAGAGAAAAGAAAAACTCCAGAAATACAAGAGCTCCAGCTACTACCGCTCGCAGACCAGAAGAAACTCTAAATCTACCGGCTCCATGTAGAAACTAGCATTATACTTCACCGATTGAAGGTCTTTTGGCGAGTTGATATTGTTGTATGCTGTTTTTGCATAGAAGAGCTACTTGTCTTAGTTGTAGAGATTTTTGTTGGAAAACTTGTTTATTTCGTTCCTTCCAAACGTTCCACCAAAAATAGATCATTATTCCATATCATTTTCCTCTGACTTCTGTCAAACTTTGCACAGCATTTGTGCGAGAAACCATGCAACGATCCCGTGGCTACCACTGAGTCCATTGCCGATAGTTGCAACCACTGATTCAAATATGTCCAAACTTCTTTTGTAAAGGGGCAATCTCTGCTGGTGGAATTTCAAAGGAAATATAAAGGAATCAATTTTTTCTCTCTCCTGTAGCATTGTTTGGAATACAGGATTTAGTAACTTCCTTTCCAAAGGAAAGTTTCATGTGCGCTTGTACGTTTTGGAGGAAAACAAACATCCAGTTCTATCTCTTGTTTTTCTTTCCTTCACAAAGTCCAAGACAATGAAGCACAATAGCATGTGTCTGTTGGCCTGCAAGCTGGTTGAAACCTTGTACAAAAGTCTAATCATATACGTTAACATCAAGTTTGAGTGTGCCTTTCATTCCTGTGTTCCAAACACTAATGTTTCAAAAAATTATGAGTTGTTCATTCCTCTGTTTTAACACTACACTCCTAACTCTTTCCTTTGTTCCGTTCAATTTCTGTGTTTTGCATTCCTACCTTCCATACATGCCCTAAGTGTTCAGCCATCAAAAGTGCTTAAAAATATTTGGTGATTAACATGGTGCTTTGCAAAGTGCTTATACTAGTTAATTAGACCACTCAATTGGCGCTTTGATATAGGCTTAGCTTAGTGTTTGGTGAGTTTTGCATACCTCTTAGTCACTCGGTGCTTGCCTGCACCATTGTTTTGGGGCAGAACTGTCCAATTTAACTTTTTTGCAAGTGCACTTGTCATCCATTTGATACTAAGTATCCAAGAAACCAAGTCAAATCTAGTAATCTATTGAGCACAATCAAAGAGAGAACTAGAAACAATCCACCTTTTTCATCCAAAATTCATAAACATGTAAATAAAATTTACAACATTCTTAATTCATTTCATACATTACAAGAGTTATTACAAAACAAGTTTCAATAAATACAGCATAAGATAAAACAATTATATAAAAAAGTAGCAGAAGCCTAAAACTTTTCTTAAATTCAACAAAATTTAGAATTGCAAGATTCAAAATATTGCGTTGGAGCAATGAAAAGAAGCCTCACTGAGTCCACCAAGAGGTATCCACATCTAGCGTCTACATGCAACATGAGGAATAAAACACTGAGTATACAATGTACTGAGCTAGACTTAACCGACTAGGTGGGAGTAGTCTCCTAACTCTCAACGATATGTTTTTTGCATATGTTTTGTTAAGTAGATTTTATAGGGTTAGTTAGTTTTATGTTGGCTAATTTATCACCCTCTTAGGCGTCATGGTCTCTTCAATGGCTAACAATATTATTTTAGTAGAGATCACACATAAATACGTGTGAACAGACTTGCAAATAAAAGCAAGAGCGTAAGAGCAACTCCAGGAAGACCCCTAGAGCCATCATAACTAAATATGGGTGCACAGGCCAGAACCACAACTCTAGCAGGGCCATGCATGTAAACACCATGCATGCCTTTAGATATCGGAATGTCTAGCACCCAGACATTCGGACTGGGGTAGTGTCTGGACCCCGCGCCTGCATCACGGGCTCGCGTCGCACCCAGGGCCGGCTCTAAGGGGAGGTCAGGTAGTGCGACCGCCGGGGGCCCAAGGAGCTAGGGGGCCCAAGACCATATAGGTAATTAGTATATATAATTTTCTATTTGGCATAATAAACATTTGAAAGTCCATCACAAACTAGCCATAGGTAACTCTTCCTTCCAGTCCTATTCTACATAACCTGATCCATTGAGCGGAGCCCAAGCGACGTTTCATTTGATCGTTTCCTGCTGCCGTGACCCTGCCCATCGACGCACTATCCTGCCTGAGGAGAGAAGACTCCGACGCCCATCCGATTCGCTCCTCAGTTCTCACCCGCCGACCGGCAAGCGACCACGGCAAGGACGCCGATCCGATTCACTCTTCACAATAAGCAACACCAACACACCAATAGATTAGTATTTTTCAATTTATTTATTTGCCTAGGGTTATAAATTTCTAATTCAATGTATTTATTTGAATATGATAAATGTTGCCTAAGAAGTATTTGTTGGGTGCTCAAAAAAGAAAAATGAAAACATGAAGAAGGATATTTTGGACGATATTAATCTTGATTCTGTTCTTGAAGATTTTATATTAAGAAATGCTCGAAGACGGTTTTTTACAAGGCACTGAAGCATTATATTTTTATTTGAGGTAATCATAATGGTTATTGTTTCTAGTTTTTTGTTACATTATTGTTATGTTTTATGAGTTATACATATATTGCAAAGTAATTTTTATTATTCGTACTATATACTGTAATTTCGATATTAAAAATTAGTTCAACGGGCCCTTATCTTCTTGCTTGCCCAAGGGCCCTTAAAATTTTAGAGCCGGCCCTGGTCGCACCATGTCCTGTGCCCGCACCATGGCCCGCGCCGCTCCTTGTCTCGTGCCCGCACCGTGGCTCATGCGCGCTTCGTGTCCCACGCCGCTCCATGTCGTACCCGCGCTCGCACTATGGCGCCCTCTTCACACCCACATGCATGCAGGCGGGCCCAGCAGGCAGATGGATCCCACTGCAACATGTGCAACACTAGATCTACTTTGGCAACATCTAGATGAAACACTTACAACATACATCCGAAACAATTGAAACACTTGCAACATATGTTTGAAACACCAGGGAAACATGTGTGTAGCCATTGGAAAATATACACAACATCCAAATGAAACACTTGTAACATATGTGTGAAACATATGTAACATCTGGATGAAACACGCTTGCAACATATGTCTGAAAAAACAGATGAAACATTGGAGACAGACGTTAGCAACATAAGTGTACAACCATTGCAACATCCCGATCTACTTTTGCAACATTCATAAGAAACTCTTGCAACATACCTCTAAAACAACTAAAACATGCGCTTTCAGCGCAATGTGACCTTGCTGCTTGGACGAATGGAGCTCGTCCTTGTCGAGCTTGACACCGGCACAAAGCTCTTGATGCTGCGGAGTGCGCGGAGGTCGTTGGTGCAGAGCTCGTCGGTGGCACAGACCTCGGCAGTGGCTGCGTCAGGCGGATGGAGCGTGGCCGCGATGGGAGGCGAGAGTCCGGAGGGTAGGCGGGTGGGCGGCATGGGCGGGGGTGGCACCGACGAGCGGCACAGGCGGAGAGTCTGTCCCGCGAGTGGGGGCGGCGCGGGCAAGCAGAGTCCGTCCCGTGAGGGCGGGGGCGGCGCTACTGAGCGGTGCAGGCAGGGTCCGTCCTGCAAGCAGGGGCGCGTAGTGCAAAGCAGGTGTGCGATGAGTGGATGAGAATGACGTTCGGACGGGAGTCACAGGACGGACGCCCGAGATATCATTATCGTTTAGATAATGATCTCTATCTAGAGTCAGCTGAATTATAGGATATAGTGGCCTATAGAAATTTGTAATTTTTAGAGACAGGTAGAGGTGGGTGGAGCAGGCGTTTCCACGAACTCATTCTAACCGCCTCTAAATTAAAGATTGTCTCTGTAGTACTACTGGTCTAAGTCCCATTAAAAAGTTATACACAAATCAAATGTTAGGAAAAAGAGTGAGAACTAGTCACGTTGGGATAACTTAGATCTAGGTTAAAAATATTTTGCTTATTTTCCAAAATTACAATATGTTTTCTAGCGAAACCTATATGGACACCTCCAAAAGGACTGAGCTAGACAGACACCTTGCTGGCTACCACCACAAAAAAACAAGAATAGTGTTATTAAATCCTAAAATAAGGAACAATGTTAGTAATCGTTTTTCTTTTTGAACGGTAACATCCATCTACTGCACACCTAGTTGCATACTTTTGCAGAGAGGCCGGAAGGATTCTCACCAGCCACTGCGCCAGTCCTGTCGTTCTTCAATTTTATCTACTAGTACATATGCTTTTTACAAGGGTGCTCAGTACAGTCATCTACATTGAGGTTAACCTCAGAGATACACTGACACCTAGCCGTGTTTGTGTGCGTCACTAGAGGGAAACACGTTCGTTCCTTTCCTGTGATCTGTGAAGCAAACAACAGGCTGGAACGCTCGTCGTTGTTTCGCCCTGTGTAACACGTCTCTGCAGTGCACTGTATAACAGGGAAAAGTATAATAAGCTTAAGTGGTGGAACCGTGGAAGAAAGTCTATCTCTATCTGCATGTACTGTTAGTCTGTACCAGGTGATCGTCGTCATACCCAAACGTTTAACAAGTGACAGACATTTTAGAGGCGTTAATTGACTAATCTTTGCATTCATTCTTTCTATGCAGCACTGCAGTGAACAGACCCACCTCGTGCTCTCTTTCTGTTTCTTCTCGTAGTCCAGAAATTCCTGTGTCCAGCTCTGGAAATTCCTGCCTTTCTCTTGCTTGCTGATTTGTTGGGTTCTCTCAGGTTTGAGCTCCGTTTTGTGATTTGTCTTTTGCGATGGTTTTTTATCGTTCCAAGGAACCTATCTAGTTACTCTCGTCACCAGTTGGCTTGGGTATTTCAGTTTTGAGAACGATTGTCGTATCTTGTTCTTGATGGTGAATTTGAAACAGTAGGCTGAATATTTTGAAAGAAATTTGAGGCTCCCAGTCACTCCTCTCTGGTCGTCGTTTTCGGTCCTTCATATACGCAGGCCGGGATTCCACGTTTCGCTGTAATTTCACTAGCCAATTTCGGTTCTTCGATCAGCTAGCCAAATCATAGTCACATAAAACGGGTTCACCACCTTCGACCCTTGACCCGGGTTCGTCGATCCCGATCCGGGTTCACAGGTTCATTTTCGACTTGAAGTGTAAAAATCTCTCGCAAGCAGCGTACCACGTATCATGACCCGTACCTCGATCCCATCGACCCAAAAACTTTGTTACTATGAGCCAAATAAACAACTGGTGTTTGGCGAGGTTGGTGACGAGCTCCGCGGCGTTCCCAAAAATTTGGAGTATCTCCTTGCATTGATATATATATATGATGGCTTCTTGAGGCTCGGGGTTCATGAGATGAACCGCACTGCTATCCGCTATGACGAACGCTGCCGGCCACCTACGCCGGATGCCGGATGAAATGAGCTGCAACGCTGAACGGTATCGGCTCCGGTACAGCAGCGTACACGCTAAATATGGAGCGGCACAGTACTTTTACTGGTTCTCCTCTATCCGACGCTGCCAGGCTGCGCGGCCCCACCTCGTTTTGCTGCTCGCGCGTGGAGGGTGAGCGAGAGTGACAGGGAGAGGACAAATGCGGGCCCGCTGCTGCTACTAACAAAAAAAATGTTATAACTCACAAACTAAAAAGTCAAATTAAATTCCGATTGCACCATTAAATTCGTTTCAATAAATTCTTCAAAACTAGATCACACATGGATATATTTAGATAAAGTGACAAGTGGGCCCCACAGTGGATAGATGATGATATAGATGATCAATGGATGCGGAAAATTGTATATTTTGTGGTGACTAGGATGAAATATTCCTTTTAGAGGATGAATATAGAGGTCCATCGCGTCGTCTGTGTACACGTTGCACTGAAACGTGATGGCTGCAGTCTCGAGGTGCATGATCACTCCATCGATGGCTGCTTTGCTGAACAGCGTGTTCAGGATCTCCATCGCCAGTATGAATAGAAATGGGGAGAGGGAATCTCCTTGTTGTACTCCCCGAAAGTGCTGGATTGGCTTCCCTGGCTGACCGTTGAGGAGCACTCTAGAGGAGGCAGTGCTTAGCACAAGGTCGCGATCCAGTGCCTCCAACGTTGTGCACTAAATCCAAATGCATTAAGGACTCCAAGCAAGAAAGGCGGCCAAGATAACATGACTTCTATGCTCTTTGTGAAGAATTCTATGCTGGGACAGTAAACCTGGAGTGCATTAACAGCTCTTATATCACACTGGTGCCCAAGATTGCAAATCCAGAAACGGTTAGCGACTTCAGGCCTATCTCATTGTTGAATATCAGCCTCAAGCTGCTCACCAAAGTGCTAGCAGATAGACTGCAGTCGATCATTCTTAAGCTAATACACAAAAATCAATACGGTTTCATCAGATCGCGCACCATACAAGACTGCTTGGCCTGGAGCTTCGAATATATACATCAGTGCTATCACTCAAGAAGAGAAGCTATCATTTTGAAATTAGATTTCGAGAAGGCATTTGACACTATTGAGCATACCACCATCCTCCAAATGTTGCAGCATTTTGGCTTCCCAGAGAGATGGCTGTCCTGGATGCGTGCTATCCTCTCCTCAGGCTCATCTGCAATCTTATTAAATGGTGTCCCGGGGAAATCATTCAAATGCAAGCGGGGTGTCCGACAAGGTGACCCACTATCACCACTACTCTTTGTGATTGCAGCAGAATTACTCCAGATTCTAGTGAACAAGGCCTCTGGTCAAGGCCTGTTAAAGGCTCCCCTCCCACATAATTTTGATGAGTTCCCGATCATTCAATATGCCGATGACACGTTGTTGGTTCTCCAAGCTAATGCAAACCAACTGTTTTTCCTCAAAGCTCTCTTGAACAGCTATGAAACTGCATCAGGACTTAAAGTGAATTATATGAAGTCACAGATGATACCGATCAACGTATCGCCAGAGAAGATGCAGCATCTTGCCAACACATTTGGCTGTCAGATTGGCTCTCTCCCGTTCACTTATTTGGGGCTTCCAATGGGCACTACTAAACCACGGATTGATGATCTATCACCAATTATGGACAGGGTTGAACATAGACTTTCTGTCTGTTCCATATGGCTATCATATTCTGGTAGGTTACAGATGGTCAACTCAGCTATCACTCCTATAGTCACTTACACTTTATGTACCATTAAGGTACCGAAAGGCTTCACGCAAACAATGTCTATGGAGGGGAAATGATGATACAACAAAAGGAGGCAATCTTGTAGCATGGCCAACCGTCATGCAACCAAAGGAAAAAGGGGGTCTTGGGGTCATCAATTTGAGATTACAAAATGATGCACTACTACTAAAGCAACTTGATAAATTCTACAACAAGACAGATATTCCTTGGGTTAACTTGATTTGGAACAAATACTATGAAGGCAAGGTGCCACATGAGTGCAGAGAATTGGGTTCATTTTGGTGGCGAGATATTATGCGCCTCAATATCATCTACAGACGCATTGCGAAATGTACACTTGGGGATGGCTCTACTGTCTCATTCTGGGATGATCTTTGGACTGATAATATTCTTTCAGTGGAGTATCCCAGACTCTATTCGTTTGCAATAAACAACTCGATCTCGGTGCAGACTCTAATGACAGAACAGGAGCTGGAGGACATCTTCTTCTTACCGTTATCTGCCCAGGCTCATGAGGAACTGTTGTTGCTCCAGGATCGCCTACAAAATATACCATATGATGACAGTGATGCTGACATTTGGACGCCCTTTTGGGGATCCAAATACTCTTCTCGTCGTTTCTATGCGCATGCATTCAGTGGAGTGGATTCACACCCTGTTTATAAGATGCTCTGGAAGTCAAGCTGTACACCCCGGATCAAATTTTTTGCCTGGTTGATACTTGTTGATCGATTGAACACCAAGAAAATGCTGAGAAGAAGACACCTGCACATCGAAGACGATGTGCTCTGCGTCCTTTGTGATACTGGCCTAGAGGAGGATATTGATCATTTATTTTTTGAATGCCCATTCGCTACGCAATGCTGGAACACCATCAACTTCACCTGGGATACCAGTCTGCCGCTGATGGAAAGATTAGTGGCTGCAAATAGTTTGCATAATCTGGATTTCTTTGTGGAGGCTACCCTTATTGCGGCCTGGGAACTCTGGAAGCTGCGCAACGACAAGATTTTCCAAAGGAGACAGCCCACTCATGCAATTTGGCTAGCTAATTTTAAAAACCAATGTATTCTTCAATCTGTTAGATTCAAGGATGATCTTAGGTCATCTTTCTGTTTCTGGTTAGATGCCTTTAGTTAACTCAGGTTTGTAAGAACTTTGGACTCTCTCGTTTAATTTTAATTTAAAATCACACTGTGGGGATCTCTCCCACAGTCTTTTACGTCAAAAAAAAAAAAGATAGTGTGTCGAAAGCCTTGGAGATGTCAAGTTTGAGCAGCAGCTTCGGTATCTTCTTCTTGCACAGAAACGCCGCCGCTCACAGCACGAAGGCACGAACTTGAAATTATCATGGATTGTGCGCCCGCAGATGAATGCCTTCAGCTGGTTGGTGGCCACGAGAGTGTCCATTAGTGGGGCAAGATGCAACGTGAGCAGCTTGGAGGCTAGCTTTGTGAAGCTGTGGATCATGCTGATGTGTCTGAAATCCTATGGGGATTCGGCGTTTTGACTTCTTGCGTAGGAGGACGACGAGAGCATTGTTTAGCTTGGCGAACTTTCTCCAGTCCGCAAATAGCAGCGAGTTCAGGGACGCCATAATGTCATTGCGGATGACAGACCAAGAATTTTTCTATAAGAACCTGTGAATCCATCTGACCCTAGTGCTCTGTTCGCCGGGAGCTCTATAATTGCAGCCCATACTTCCTCAATGGTGAACGGCTGGTCCAGAGCTGAGAGGCTGGTTGGATGGCAGCCCAGTGATCGAGGTGAAGTTGATTGTCTCAATTCCCTCGCCTCAGCTGGCTGCTCGAACACCACTGAGAAGTGATCAAATATAGCCTGCTCCATCACCGCTTTGGAGGTTACTATGGAGTCCCCCACCTGCAGCCGTAGGATCGCAGTTCTTGCGTCGCCTACCCAGGGCCAAGGCGTGGAAGTACTTTGTGTTTGTATCTCCGTCGCTAAGATGCCGAACTCTGGCATATTGCCTCGCGATAGTCCTCGGCAAGTATAAAAGACTGAGGCACTTGTGTTTCAGTAGCTGGCGGAGCTCGAATTCGTCATGAGATAACTGTCACAGCTCCTGCGCACAGTAGAGTCTCCGGATCACCTCCCGGGCTAAGAGCAACTGCTCCCTGATATTCCCGATTCTAGTTGTGGACCAGCTCTGCAACTCACGCACCAAGTTCGTGCAAGTCCAGCCGCCGGATGGGGTCTCTAAATTTGGGCCTCACATTACCAACCGCGCCTCTTGCCTTCCCAGTGAAGTTCACGTTAGTTTGGAGCAAGAGTGGGCAGTGGTCAGAGGCGTCGGACGCGAGGGCTTGGAGGTGGCTTGCACACTCATCACTCCACGTATAGCAATGGCCAGGCAGACGGATGTCCTGCAACTGCAGGTCGTTGACTGTCTGACGAAAGCGCTAGAGGTTCCTCCGGTTAATGCGATCGTTGTTCTTGTCGACTTGGTCTAATATTAGATTGAGGCCACCCAATACTGCAGCGGATAGATGGAAACTGTGATCGAGAAGCATCATCATCCCAGGTGCCTGCATGTCCGATCCGGGCGAGCCTGGGCAGCCTGCTGCTGCGACAAGGTAAGGCTGGGGTAGCCTGGGCAGGTGTCCGTGCCTTCTTTTGCTTGGGTAAACTGGTCGGTGAAGAAGGCCTTGAGCTTACTCACCGCGGACGGGGCGGTGGCCGTGATCGGCAGCGGCGGCGTTGGTGCAGAGGGAGGCAGAATGGTCAGAATCGACGTGGGCCTCCTCGGCCACCCTTGAATTAATGCTGTGTGTTGGGCATACTCCGGATTGGTCCGTGGGCCGGAACCCGTGGGGAGGCCTCCTTGAACTGGCTTGCTGCCGCAGGCGTGAGGGGCCCGTGTGGGTCTCCTGGGCGGGGCGGGGCCCAGCAGCAGAGCCAAGCGACCCAACGTGCATTAGGCCGGTCCAAACTGCGACAACGCCAAACTGGTTGGTGCCTTGAAGGATCTTCTTCATCATCGAGTCCAGCCAGGCTGCTGGGCCCCCAGTGTCGGCTGGGAATAAACTTAGTACTTCTATAGTTAGCCATAGGTTATCGAAGTTCAAACTCTAACGCTAATTGCTGCGAGTAACGATGCCGTTGGGCACACCCGTCCTTTTGTCCAATCCATACGACCATACCCAGCAGTCAGTCTCCCAATCCCCATTCAAATTATAATTATCAGTATCCAATGGGTAATGGGTAGTAGTAATAATTAGTAGGTACGGATGGCGCTGTAACCCGTAAAGGTAGACGGATGGTCGGTCGCGGCACCAACGCATGGGCAAGACTGCAAGAGGATACCATTTCTCAGCGCACAAATCTTGATTCATACTTTTGCTCAAAAAAAAAATCTTGATTCATACTCATACCCCTATTATCTGAAAAAATTACTTCATGCTCAAATAATGTGTACAGGTACATGTGTATTTGTAAAATATTTCTGCAAATGTTTTTCTAAAGGGAAACGGTCACATTGTGTGGATCAATCTAATAAGGGAGTCCGCAATGCAAGCCTTTACTACTAGTAAGATACATTGTGGAGGGTGAAGGAAGAATAAGTAATAGGAGTAGTATCATCCCACAAGAGCATTACTACTGGGCAAGAAGAATAAAAAAATCATACGCACTCGCTCTCTCGTCTCACCTCGCCATCATCTCCCTATTGAGCCTGTTCATCCGGCTTATAATCCGTCTTTTTCAGCTTGTTTTTTCAGTCGAAACAGTATTTTTCTCTCACAATAAATCAGCCAATAGTGTTTTTCAGCCAGCTTATCAGCCCAACCGAACAGGGCCAATCCCTCTCTCTCTCCCTCTCTCACTCTCTCTCCTTTGTCAGTCTGAGCCGGGATTCTTTTTGTTACATGGACCCACCTGATTACCTACTTCCTCTGTTCTAGTTTATTTATCATTTTTGGTTTTCGTGCCACAAATTTAACTCGATTCATAGACAATACGTGTAACATTTATATCTTCACATAAATTTATTAAAAAACTAGATTCAAAAATCTTTCCAATAATACCAATTATGTATCATAAATATTAATATTTTTAATACATATTTTATCAAAGTTATTTTTCAGAAAGCAAAAGTGACAGATATTTTAGAACGGAAGGAGTAGGGCACTGTAAAGCCTCTCAAACAAATACTAGCAGCTGACACATGACCCATCGCTATTACCGATATAGGTAAGATACGTTGCGCCTGCACTAAGGTACAGAGCATGCACAGCGTTCAGCGCTCGGCTGCTTCGCGCGGCGTGGCTGGCTTGGGCACGGCTGCGTACCGCGTCGTGTGCGCACCAAGGTCGTCGGATTCAACCGAATTAGTCCAAATTTCAACGAAATTCGTCTATTTTGGTGAGGTCAGAAACGAATTTTACGCTTTATATTCCGAAATTTCACCAAATTAAGTCTGAATTCATCTGAGTTTTTCCGAAATTCATCCAATTCAGTTGGGACCGAATTTTTTTTCCAAAACGAATCCCAAAACTTTGGTGCGCACTCGCATGCGAGGGAAAGGTGTGCAGGTGCAAGCGCGATCGGTGGGTCTCCGGTGCTGCCGAGTGGCGGCAGTGACATGAAACGGCGGCGACGCCCATGGTCGTGATTTTGGAAAAGCTCGAGTGCAAGGCCAGCGAACCTATGAAAAATCTTGTGCGAATTTGAATCAACCACATACAGCATCAAATAAACAATGTCATATTGTCCGGTGCTTCTAGGGGCCGCGCCTGGACCCTGCCCTGGACTGGAGTAGGTCTATATATTATTCCATTTGCATTAGCGCTGGATCCACAATTAACGCTGAAGCTGCATATGCGCGCATGTGCCATCAACCCACTTGCAGTTGTTATTTCCAGTTCATCATTTTGATTGAAGGCCTAGTTTAGTTCCTAAAATTTTTTTTGCCTCCACTCATCACATCGAATGTTTGGACACATGCATGAAGTACTAAACGTAGACGAAAAAACTACTAATTGCATAGTTCTCGGAAAAATCGCGAGATGAATTTTTTAAGCCTAATTAGTCCAATAAAAGCCTTAAGTGCTACAGTAACCAATATGTGCTAATAACGGATTAATTGATATCATTAGATTCATCTCGCAATTTTTTGACGGGTTCTGTAATTTATTTTTTATTACTATCCGAAAATCCCTCCCGACATTCTTCACATACACCCAAAAATTTTCTTTTCGCGAACTAAACGCAGCCTGAAGTTAAAAGATGAAGTGAATCAGAAGCAACCTGTGCGAGTCAACCCCCTCTGAAGTACACAGCTGAGGCTTCTCTTTCCTACGAACCTGCAATCTCGGCTTGGAGTACCTCGCTTCGCTTCAGAGAGTCATTGTAACTATCGACTGTGAAGGGTATTTCTTTGAGCTGGACCTGATGCAAACAGAGGATGAGCAGATTCATGCATGACGTTCATCCCAACAACCCTACTCTTACTTGGACGCTGCTTAATGAAGATATCCTTAGAAGTTATACGGTACGTACCCTGTCACATGGATTCAGTTTAGTTCCATTCAATCATGAACAGATTCTCCTATTCTTTTTTTAACCAAATTTCCATTTCCAGTTCGGCGATAATGATGATGATTTAATTTAGCCATAGAATAACAAGAATATGAGGTCCCTTTCCCCAGTCCATGACGATGCCACCACATCAACAAGTTGTGCAGGAGCCCCAGACACCCAGTGCTAGCAACTGAGAGAACCCAGTACTGTCTTTTCGGCCTCTTCTGCTTTTGATTCTTCGGTTGGCTCAGTACTCTGTTCACATGCCTGACCGAGATTAAAATTAATTTGTTTCTAGCCGGTGTTAGAGAATATGTCAACGAGAATATGTCAACACTATTGTTAGCTGTGTGTGGTGTAGTGTGTGCAGCGTGTGTGCTTGTGCATGGGACGCCAGAAGGCAATCCTCGTTAATCTCCAACTCCTACATGCTACCAGAGCTAGCCTGTCACACTCATTTAAAGACCAAATAGAATGCATACTTTTATGTGTGTCCAGAGATCAATCACACATAAGTTAACAAATTATAACGGAAGTATCATCACAAATGTTATTACATCACGATATTTAACACATAGTCTTAACACAAATATAGCGGAAGTAAAAATAATAAACTCTCGTGGTAGCTCCAATCACAGGCACATTGACTGGTTGACTGCAAGTCTAGTAATCTACAGGGAAGTAGGTGTAGTAGTCACTATTAGCACCATCTGTTATCCATCCGGGATTTTTATCCAAGTAAGAAAAATAAACAAGCGTAAGTACATCGTGTACTCAACAAGTGTAACATGGGGTTCATGAGGCTCAAAGGCATAACATTGGTTTATCAGCATGTAGCTTTTAGTTAGCATAATTTTAGCATATCAATAGCATCAAGATGTCTTAATGTAAACAATAAACATATGATCCATGTGAAATGATTGATGAATAGCAAAAAAAACATAACCATTAATAATTATCCACTATTCCATAAGGGTCCAAGGCCACTCGTGACCATGAGCACGGCTGTTATAACAGTTTTACACTCTGCAGAGGTTGTACACTTTCACTGTGAGTCGTGTTGCCCATATGTCCGGGTTAATTACTCCCAAAACACTACCAAGGTGAGCAGGCAGGGAAATACTATGAAGTCTTTCGAAGGTTCGTCTAACAAGTTAGGGCCATTAGATTTACTCGGCAAACAGATGTAGAGCCCCCCTTCCAAATGGCACAATAACCCGCAGCCTATACACATAAGGACAGAGGCCGCACTATACCCGATTCGTCAAGCCATTCTTACGCCAAAAAGGTTACCACTAACAAGCTAGAAAATGTCCTTCTATATGACTAAACCTAGAGCCATATAGCCCCCACAGTTGTACTGTAAATCCCGGATGTTCGCTTATAGATGAGTCCTTATGGAGAGTAATTAGAGCATCAAAAGTAACCCCCATGCTTTAATCCCCTTTAAACATTAATAAAAATCATCTTTTAATGTTTGTTGCATATTCCATTAATCAATTTACATGATCATAGTCCATGTTTAAGCACTAGCCATACTACTCAATGCAATATAATAGGTATCAGGGTGTAAGATCAACACTAAGTCATCATTAACAAGAAAATAGATGCATAATGATATTATTTGCATAATGTGAGTAGGATAACAAGGATAATCCCATGCTATACTTGCCTTGCTCAAACTGGTCCTGAAGATCTTGCTCGTAGAAAGGCTCTTGATCCCTAACAAATTGCTCACCGTCTATACTCGATCAACAACAGCAACAGCAACAACATACATCCAGAGGCAATCATGCATAAACAAATAAGACTATAATTAGAACAATACACCAACAACAGTAAGAAAATAATATAAAAAGTCTTTAAAACGAATCCACAACTCGCAAGGATCACACAGACGCGAAGATCACGAAAAACGGAGCTAAAACGACGAAGTTATGAATTTACGAAGATTTCCTATAGAAAAATAAATACTTTAATATAAACTCGAAAATTAATTAACTCAAACCTACTGTACAGTTCTATCATCATGTAGAGCTCGCAAATATGAACCTAACGCAATTTGAACGGGTCAAATCGGAGTTAAAACGGAGATTCTACGACTAAAAAAAATTAGTGTCAAAACTGTAAATATCAGAAAACGTATTTTTCAATTACCAAGACGAAATACGCTTTCAAAAGATCAAAACGAACGCGGGTTATTACGTTTTGGACTGCGGGTTTATAACTTAAATTTTACAGGGTCTCTTTAGCAAAAATTACAGCCGAACATGTATCTTCTATTTTCGATCGTTGGATTCAAAACGAACGGCCTAGTTCTAATCGGGGGAGTGAGAAAGAAAACGGCCGGCGGCGCTCCGGCCGGACTTCACCGTGACGGCGTCTCGTGCAGCGGCGCCATGGCCGGAAAAGCCATCTCGCGCTACGGTGCACCAAATTACGAAGAAAATACACCCGCGACTAGCGAACTTACCCACGGCAAAGATGAGGCCAAGAACAAGGCAAGGAAGGCGCGCGGCTTGATATGGCGGGCGGTGGAGCTCGAGCTCGCGGTGACCTAGCTCTCGGCCACCACAGCAACTACAACAAGGTGAGATGGATTGCGGAGGGGTGCACGGCTCCGTTTTTATAGCCCGGGAGCACCGCTAAAGAAGAAAAGGGAGGGATTGAGGAGATCGAATCGGATCGGGAGAAGAAGGGAAGAAATCCGGCGGCGTGGGGAGGAAGAAGGCGCCTGACACGTGGGTCTGGGATGTCAGGGACTCGGGAGGCGGGGGAGAACGCGCAGGCTGCTAGCTGGGCCGGCGGCCACGGCTCGGCCCAAGCGGGAGCGGGGAGCGGAAGAGGGGGAAAGTGGGCCGCGCTGAGCAGGCCGAGGCGGACGCGGGGTAAGCGGCGGGCCGAAAGCCGAGAACAACAGAAAAACTCTTTTCTTTTTCTTTTCCAATTTTTCAAAGCAATTTTTCAAAAGATTTTTAAATCTATTTTGAATTTGATTTAAACCACTCAATACAAAATTTCAAATGCAACAGCATGAATGCTCAATCATGTTTCTACCCTTATATTTGATTTTAAATTTATAAAATTTTTATCATTCTAAGTTTGCATGCTCACAAAAATATATAAAAATCATATTTTTTCTATTTTTATTTCTTTCAAAATTTTAGGGTGTTACAATTCTACCCCCTTAAGATGAATCTCGTCCCGAGATTCGACTGATGCTTACTCAAACAGTTGCGGGTAAGTTTTCCTCAGATCCTCTTCTCGTTCCCAAGTAGCCTCTTTTGCAGTGTACCGATTCCACTGTACCTTACACATTTTGATTGTTCGACTTCTTGTGACTCTGTCAGCAGTCTCTAAAATTTTAACCGGGAACTCTTCATATGTAAGATCCTCCTTAACAGTGAGCTCCTCTAATGGCATCTGTTCCTCTGGTACTCGCAAACATTTCTTCAGTTGAGACACATGGAACACATCATGTACACCTGCCAAACTCTCGGGTAATTCCAATTGATATGCCACTTCACCACGTCTCTCGATGATCTTGAAAGGTCCAATATATCTTGGTGCCAATTTACCTTTTATGTTGAACCTCTTCACACTCCTCATGGGTGAAACCTTCAAATAAACATAATCCCCTACCTCAAAAGTCAACTCTCTTCTACGAGTATCAGCATAACTTTCTATCGGGACTTGAAACTCTCTTCTACGAGTATCAGCATAACTTTTCTATCGGGACTGTGCTATTTTCAGATTATCTCTAATCATCCTCACTTTCTTTTCAGCATCCTTGAGTACATCAGGCCCAAACACTTGACTCTCCCCTGTCTGATTCCAAAACAACGGGGTCCTACACTTTCGTCCATACAGAGCCTCAAACGGTGCCATCTGAAGAATCTTCTGATAACTATTGTTATAAGAGAACTCTGCATAAGGCAAGCTCTTATCCCAGCTAGTACCATATTGTAAAGCACAAGCCCTCAACATATCTTCCAATATCTAATTAATTCTCTCTGTTTGACCATCTGTCTGTGGATGGTAAGCTGTACTAAAGTTCAGTTTGGTTCCCAGTGATTCATGTATCTTTTGCCAATAATGAGATGTAAACTGAGTACCTCGATCAGACACAATCTTCTTAGGAACTCCATGTAGACTTACTATTCTTTCCATATATAACTCAGCCAACTTTGCACTACTATATGTAGTCTTTACTGGCAGAAAATGAGCAACCTTAGTCAAACGATCCACTATCACCCAAATTGAATCATATCCTCTCTGAGTCCGTGGCAACCCAACTATAAAATCCATCCCAACTTCTTCCCATTTCCACTCGGGTATCTGAATAGGCTGTAACAATCCAGCAGGTCTCTGATGTTCAGCTTTCACCCTTTGACAAGTGTCACACAAAGCAACATATTCAGCAACATCTCTCTTTAAACCATACCACAAATATTTCTCTTTCAGATCCAGATACATCTTAGTACTCCCCGGATGTATGGAATAAGCTGACTCATGAGCTTCATGCAGAATTACCCCTCTGATATCCTTATCCTCAGGCACACACAACCTTTTTCTAAACCATAGCGTACCATTATCATCCTTACGGAATCCTGGTGATTTGCCTTTCGCTATATTTTCCGCTATCTCTCTCAACTTTTCATCTTTCAGTTGACCCTTGCGGATTTCTTGCTCCAAAGTAGACTCTAGTACTAATTCCACTGCATTGGTGGTAAACCCTAAGTTCAGATGCTTACATTCAGCACACAACTCTTTTGGTATAGGCATTGCTTGTATTTCATTAGCATAGCTTTTCCTACTAAGAGCATCAGCAACAACGTTTGCCTTTCCTAGGTGATAATGCACCTCTAGATCATAGTCCTTTATCAACTCCAACCATCTACGCTGTCTCAAGTTCAGATCTGTTTGACTGAAGATATACTTTAGACTCTTGTGATCAGTGTATATATCACTCTTGTGTCCAATCAAATAATGTCTCCATATCTTTAATGCATGAACCACTGCAGCTAATTCCAAATCATGAGTAGGGTAATTCAACTCATGCTTCCTCAACTGTCTCGATGCATATGCCACAACTCTACCCTCTTGCATAAGAACACATCCCAAACCCAATCGAGATGCATCACAGTAAATAGAGAAGGGTTTATTCAGATCTGGCAAGACTAAGACTGGGGCAGTAGTCAATCTTTTCTTTAATTCCTCAAAATTAGCCTGGCACTTCTCAGACCACACAAACTTAGCATTCTTCTCCAATAATGCAGTCATTGGTTTTGCAAGCTTGGAAAATCCCTCTATAAATCTCCTATAATAGCCAGCCAATCCCAAGAAGCTACGGATCTCACTTACATTGATGGGTGGCTTCCAGTTCAATACATCTTTCACCTTGCCAGGATCTACTGATATTTCTCCATTTGAGACAATATGACCCAGAAAAGAAACTTCCTTCAACCAAAACTCACATTTACTCCTCTTGGCATATAGTTGGTGTTCTCTGAGCTTTTGCAAGACCAACCTCAAATGTTCAACATGTTCTTCCTCAGTCTTGGAGAATACCAAAATATCATCAATGAATACCACTATAAACTTGTCTAGATATTCCATGAACACCTTATTCATTAAGTACATGAAGTATGCAGGGGCATTAGTCAGACCAAAAGACATCACTGTATACTCATATAAACCATACCGTGTGGTAAAAGTTGTCTTTGGTATATCCCTGGCACGAATCTTCAATTGATGATATCCAGAACGAAGATCAATCTTGGAGAATACACAAGCTCCCCTTAACTGATCAAACATGTCATCAATTCTAGGCAATGGGTACTTATTCTTGATAGTAACCTCATTGAGAGACCGATAATCTACACACATCCTCTGAGTTCCATCTTTCTTGTCCACAAAAATCACTGGTGCTCCCCACGGTGAAGAACTAGGACGAATAAAACCCATATCCTGCAACTCCTTAATTTGTTTCTTAAGTTCTTCTAATTCATTTACTCCCATTCTATATGGACGCTTAGCTATGGGTGCAGTTCCAGGTAATAATTCAATAATAAATTTAATGTCACGGTCTGGTGGCATACCTGGCAATTCCTCAAGAAACACATCGGGGAACTCCTCCATAACCGGGTATTCCTAGTTGGCACCATCATTAAGCTGGTTCACTGTAGCGGTCTCCTGTTTCTGCACTTTCACCTCAACCTTGATTCTATCCCCCTTTGGCGTTGTCAGTACAACTGATTTACCCTTGCACTGAATCTCTGCTTGTTGTTGCATCATCTAATCCATTCCCAATATAAGATCAATCCCAGTTGTTCTCAATACTATAGGACTCACTGTAAACTCTACCCCCCTTAAATTGAGACTAATCGGAAGACAGCGCTAAGATGCTGGCATGCTTCCACCAGGTGAGTTTACTAATATAGGGTTCTTCATGGCACACAAATGAATTCTAAGTATTCTAACAAATGATTGTGATATGAAAGAATGTGATGCTCCAGAATCAAAAAGAACAGTGGCGAGAGTGGAATGGACATCGAACGTACCAAGCATAACTTCTGGCTCCTCCACTATGGTCTCCTGGGATAAGTGATTCACTCTTCCGGTGTTAGGTGTTGGCTTCTGGTGGCTGCTCTGCCTCTGGGGAGTCTGCTGGTTGGGCTTCTCATGGCAATTGTAGGACAAGTGACCTTCTTTCCCACATTGGAAACACCTGTTGGGGGTACTAGGAGCACTAGTCTTTGTGGGAGTATTATTGGATGGACCCTGACGCTGTGCTTGATTCCCACTGTGCTGCGGAGGACGTTGGTTGCTATTCTGCGGCTGGAATGGGGGACGTTGCGAGAACTGACCGCGGAAAGGGACCTGACCACGATTCCACTGACCAGAAAGAGGCCTCTGTTGATTATTTTGTTTAAAACAAGTACGTGGACGAGTGTTGCTACCAGAGGCTTGTCCCTGTAACCTTTTCCTCTTAGCATCCATCTCCTTGCGCTTGTTATCCACCACGATAGTGCGGTTCACAAGTGTCTGAAAATTAGGATAGGTATTGGACATCAACTGCAACTATAGTCCATCATATAATCCCTTCAGGAAGCGACGCTGCTTATCATTGTCATTAGCTACTTCATGTGGAGCATATCGTGATAATTGAGCAAACTTGTCACGGTACTCAGCTACAGACATTGACCCTTGGGTCAGGTTTCTGAATTCCTCCGCCTTCAATTCTATCATCCCTTCAGGTATATGGTAAGCCCTGAAGTTCTCTCTAAACTCCTGCCAGGTGACTGCGGGAGCATTGGCGGGGCGACCATACTCATATGACTCCCACCAATCCTGAGCTTCTCCCTGGAGTTGTCCAGAAGCAAACAACACCTTCTGCCGGTCATCACATTGTGCAATATTGAGTTGCTTCTCCACAGCACGAAGCCAATCATCGGCTTCTAAAGGGTCAGCAGCATGTGTGAACACTGGGGGACGACCCTTCAAAAATTCACCACACTTATCACGTGGTTGAGCCCCAGCAACTAGCTGATTTTGCCGATTCTGCACCAGTTGTTGCATCAGCTGCGTCTGCACTGCCAACAGTTGCTCAATAGTTGGTGGCGGTGGTGGTGGTGGATTTGGGGGAATATTTCCACGACCCCTGCCTCTTCCTCTTCCGGCCATCTGCCATCCATAAACATGCAAACTTTAAGAATTCTATGTTATCAACCACTTATAAGATAAAGAATGAGATCTGAAAGTTTTCTGGACGAGTAGCAATATTGACAGTTCAGTATTTCAATCATATCTCGAGCTTTATATGGTTGGAAAGCTTATGAAATTATCCACAACTTTTAGTCAGATCTCAAGGTCAGATTCTGTCGTTAAGTTTATGAAAAATAAGGCGTAACAGAAACCGTTCTAGATTCCAGACTGTGCAGAAACTTTAACTTGTGACAATTATATCTCTTGAACCCGATCAGATAAAAAGGTTATTCCAGTGGCATTTGAAAGATGCTTAAGTCTAGTTTCTCTCATAAAAATTTCATAAATATTGCACGAACCGTTTTTGAACCATAGCAGAAACATTGCAGACTGCTCCAGAAAACAGTAAGGACATAAACGTGGTAATACCAAACCCAACTATTATTCCCTTGACTATTAAACTTATTATTCTTAAAAATGGAACTTGTAGACATACCTACAAGTCCCAACACTCATAACAAAGATCCAACTCACACATAAGCATAATAATAAAGCAACTAGCACACCAAAGTTCAAACCACACGACAGACTCGATGACTCAACTGACGTTACTAAGAACGTTTTTATTACATGAAGGACTCTTACTTCCTAAGAAAGTGGCTCATGCTCTAATGTCTCATAAATCTTGGAAATGCCTTGGTTTGCTCGGAGTTCATCAATGGTTGCCTGACACCTCTTGATGGTCTTCCCTTGTGCCTTCACCGTCTCCTCTAACTGCAGCTTCCTATCCATCATATCATAGACAAGGTTCACCATCACCCGAGGTAGTGGCGCTAGCTGCACTAGATCCGTCATAGCCCATCCAAGGTCGGGGTGTGCACGAGGGAAGTAGCGATGAATGTCATGCTTCATACTGTTAAAGCGAAGATAGCGAAGGCCCATACATGCTTCAAAAGCAGCATCTTCAATGCTATCCTCTACAGTAGCTCGATGACCCACATGAGAAAACATCCTGTCCAGCTGGTATGCCCCTCTTTCTTGTTTATGTGTAAAAATACTCGCCCTTGCCTTCCAGTATGTGTCCTCCAGTGGATGAGTGTACTCCACAGCTGGTTGCCAATCAGTGAAGTAGGCAGTGAGCATCCCCACAAGTCAAAGATGAGAGACAACATTCCCTCCATTCCTGTGGTAGATCCTCACAGTCCACCCCATTGGAGGAGGTGGCACATCTCCAGCAGCTTCATGATGCGGTGGAGACGGGGGTTGCCCTCCTCCATTAGCCTCCTCTTCATCATCTTCAATCTTAATGATCTCTGGATCTTCTTCAGGCTCGGGCTCTTCCTGGGGAGGTGCTGGTGCTTGGATTGGTGCTTCAGGGGCCTACTCCTCTTCCTGGGGTGCTTGCTCTTGTGGCTCTTCTGGTGCAAGCAAAGCATGAGGTGGGTAGTATCCTCCAGAGCTGATGCGGGCAGTCTTACGGTCATGAGCCATCTACAAAATTTTTAGATGTAGTTAGAATAGAGGCAAAATTTCGTAATAGAATGAGACATAAGAAGCATAAAAATTTATTAAATAACAAGAGCAAGATAATAAGCATAAAAATAGTGTAAAGATGATACTAAATCGACCATTTCTAGCTAGACTTGCGTCCTACAGTCAACAAGAGCTTTGATACCAATTTGTCACACCCATTTAAAGACCAAATAGAATGCATACTCTTATGTGTGCCCAGAGATCAATCACACATAAGTTAACAAATTATAACGGAAGTATCATCACAAATGTTATTACATCACGATATTTAACACATAGTCTTAACACAAATGTAGTGGAAGTCAAAATAATAAACTCTCGTGGTAGCTCCAATCACAGGTACATTGACTGGTTAACTGCAGGTCTAGTAATCTTTAGGGAAGTAGGCGTAGTAGTCACTATTAGCACCATCTGTTACCCATCCGGGATTTTTATCCAAGTAAGAAAAATAAACAAGCGTAAGTACATCTCATACTCAACAAGTGTAACATGGGGTTCATGAGGCTCAAAGGCATAACATTGGTTTATCAGCATGTAGCTTTTAGTTAGCATAATTTTAGCATATCAATAGCATCAAGATGTCTTAATGTAAATAATAAACATATGATCCATGTGAAATGATTAATGAATAGCAAAAAAACATAACCATTAATAATTATCCACTATTCCATAAGGGTCCAAGGCCACTCGTGACCGTGAGCACGGCTGTTATAACAGTTTTACACTCTGCAGAGGTTTTACACTTTCACTATGAGTCGTGTTGCCCATATGCCCGGGTTAATTACTCCCAAAACTGTCACACTCCAATTAAAGGATAATATAGAGTGCATACATCTTATGTGCGCCCCAGGAATAGTCGCACACATAAGCCGACAAATTAACAGAAGTATCATCACTGAGTACATACATAACGTTATTCCATCACATAGTTCTTACATAAACAAACGGAAAGATAAATAACAACTCTCAGGTGTAGTGTCTGATCCACAGGGAAGGACGACTGGTTGACCCAAACCTAGAAATCCTCCGGGAAGTCCTCGTAGAAACTGTCATCTGTTACCCATCCGGGATTTTACCCAAAAACAATATAGCAACAAGTGTGAGTACATTCGTACTCCGCAAGTATAGTATGAGGATTCATGAGGCTCAAAAAGGCTAGACACGGTTGACTGCAGTTAGCATTTTTAGTAGATCAACATTTCATTATTATTCATTATTAAGTTATGCTCAAACTCCCATTCATCCCACATGATCCACTACTAGATTTAAGAAAAGAAAGCATCATTGTGATCTCATCATCGTAGTTCATCACGTATCAAGTAACCATTTATTCTGTGAGTTTTCCGGGCCGCTCGTGTCCGTGAGCACGGCTGTTATAACAGTTTAAACACTCTGCAGAGGTTGTGCATCTTTACCCGTGAGTCGTGTTACTCGTATGCCCGGGGCCCGTCGACCCCCTAACACTTCCAAGGTGAGCAGGCAGGGTACACTATGAAGCCTTCCATAGGCCCCTTCTAACCAGTTAGGGCCGCTAGGTTTCCTCGGCAGGCAGATATAGAGAACCCCCCTTTCGATGGCACAATTCCCGCAGGCTATACACATCTGAACAGAGGCAGTTCTATACCCAACGTGGCAAGCCCCTCTTGCGCCCTTTCGGGTAACCTCTAACAAGTTAGAAAAGATCCTACTACTGAGCTAAAGTCAGAGCCATTTAACTCCCACGGTTGCACTGTAAGTCCCAGCTTTTGCCCTACAGATAAGTCCTTACGGAGGGTTTAGGGCAACATGATCAACATCATTTGCTCCATCACCCTATAGTTCCACCATTATCATCATGTTTATCCGTTGGTGCCATTAGTCATAGTGTAGATCATATTTAATTAAAGCACTAGCATTCTACCCATATGCAAATAATCCCCATAGGAAATCAAGGTACAGGTCACCAATTTGCTAGGAAGTCCTTATAGTCGAGCAATATTAGACACATGCATAATGAGTATGTTATATAATGAATAGGACAACAAGGTAGGCCCATGCTATACTTGCCTTGGTTCACGAACTGCTGCTGGTCCTGCTGCTCCTCGTACGCGTCCGGATTCCCGACGTACTCCTCACCGTCTGAACTCGAACGACACGAAGTACAACACGCAATTCGGAGCAGACATACAAGCAAAACATAGCTACTATTAGAACAGTACACCAACAATAAATAAATCTGAATAAAATGTTTACCAAAATCATCTACGTCTCGCTACGATCACATTGACGCGAATTGCACGAAAAACGGAGCTACAACGCAAAAGTTACGCGCTAAACAAGGTTCCAAAACTAGCTACTAAACTAGACTTAATCGAGAAACTTAAAAGCTTCTAACAGGTCTATCAGTGGTACTAATACGTAGATTACGAAATTACAAAACTAACGCAAGTTGAACGGGTCGAATCGGAGCTAAAACGACGATTTTATACACGTTTTACTGCAGTGGCAATTCTGTAAATAGATCAAACTATTTTTGGATTTAAAATAAATCAAAATTTGGATTTATTCAAATGGCCGAGGACTGCGGGTTCAATTTCACGAAAGTGGGGGTCTCTTTAGTAAAAAGACCCGCGAAGGGGTATCGGCTGATTTCGGCCGTTGATCTCGAGATGCACGGTCAAGAAAGAAAGGGGGGAGAGGAGAGAGAGCCGGCTGCCGGAGCTGAGGGAGAACGCGGCGGTGCCGCCATTGCCGCGGCGCGGAGCTCGCCGGCGTTGCTCGCCCGGGCGCTACAGGGCATCATTTTCAAAAGTAAAAGGTCTGGAGCAAAGAGGGGAGGATGGCGAACGCATCTCGGGGCCAAACGCGGCCACGGGGTCACCCGCGCGGCGCACCCGCCATAGCCGACGGTGGAGAGCTCATCAGAGCAGTGAGATTGGGCGCTACAGAGCCCCATTCTCCAAACAAAGTCCACAGGGAGAATGCGGTGGGGATAGGGATCCCGTTTTCGTCACAAGTGCGGCCGGGGAAAAGCCCGAGGGGCGCCCGCCATGGACGGCGGCGAGAAGCCCGTCGAAGCTCGCGGACACGGCCCTAGAGGCCACAAATCAAGGAATTGGAGGTGTAGGGAGAGGGAGGGGAGCACGGGGATTCTCACCACGGCTTCAAACGAGACGGGGACGGCTCGGAGGAGGCGGTCCGCGCGGAGAGGCGATCGGCGGAGCTTGGAGACGTCGGGGCGGTTCTCTCGGGCACAAGGACGCGAGAGGGAGCGGGGAAAAGCGGCAACTGATGCGGGGTCGGCCTCGGCTTCCCTTTTTGAAGAGGCAAGGGCGCGGGGCGCTCCCACGCGCGGAGATCGTGGGCGCGGGGGGCGGTCATGGCGGTTGTCTTCGACCGAAGGAGTCGGAGAAAACGGCCGGAGGTTGGAGATGGGCGCCGACATGTGGGCCCGAGCCGTCAGCCACTGAAGAAAGGAAGGGCGGCAACGGCTGACGACGAGTGGGCTGGGCCGCGGCCCAAGAGGAGAAGGGGGAGAGGGAGCGGGCCGTCGGGGGAATGGGTCAGCAGGCCGAAACGGCTGCTCGGGCCAGAAGGAAAAAGAAAAGAATTTTCCTTTTTCTAATTTGATTTTCAATTCACATTTCCAATTGATTTTCAAATCCTTTCAAAAATTTATCAAAACCACTCATCACAAAAATACTTGTGCAACAGCATGAGTGCAAAAATAAATTATTAGCCTTATGGTTAATTTTAATTTCACAAAATTTATTATTCTCTATATTTAAATGCACACACACATAACTAATTAACTCATATTTAGCTATTTTAAAACAAAACAAAATCTTAGGGTGTTACAATTCTACCCCCCTTAAAAGAATCTCGTCCTCGAGATTGGATGATGCTTACTCAAAAAGCTGTGGATAAGACTTTCTCAGATCTTCTTCCCTTTCCCACGTAGATTCATCTTCTGAGTAACGATTCCATTGCACTCTGCACATCTTTATAGTGCGACTCCTTGTAACTCTTTCTGCAGTTTCAAGAATCTTTACCGGATATTCCTCATACGTGAGATCTTCTTTAACAGTAAGCTCCTCCAAGGGAATCTGCTCTTCTGGTACCCGTAAACACTTTTTCAATTGTGAAACATGGAACACATCATGCACACCTGCTAAACTTTCTGGCAATTCCAATTGATAAGCCACTTCTCCACGTCTCTCCAGAATCTTGAAAGGTCCTACATATCTCGGTGCTAACTTGCCCTTCATATTGAATCTTCTCACATTTCTCATTGGTGACACTTTCAAATACACATAGTCACCTACTTTGAAACTCAATTCTCTCCTTCTGACATCAGCATAGCTTTTCTGTCTAGACTGTGCTATTCTCAAATTATCCCTGATCATCCTCACTTGTTCTTCTGCATTGCGTAGGACATCAGGTCCAAACACTTGGGTCTCACCTGCCTGATTCCAGAATAGAGGTGTTCTACACTTTCGTCCATATAAAGCTTCGAATGGCGCCATCTTGAGGCTTTTCTGGTGACTGTTGTTGTATGAAAACTCAACATATGACAAACTCTTATCCCAACTAGTACCATACTGTAAGGCACAAGCTCTCAACATATCTTCCAAGATTTGATTGGTCCTTTCGGTCTGCCCATCAGTTTGGGGGTGATATGCCGAACTGAAATTTAACTTGGTTCCCAAAGCACTGTGTACCTTACGCCAAAAATGTGATGTAAACTGAGTTCCTCGGTCAGATACAATCTTCTTTGGAACTCCATGTAGACATACTATTCTCTCCATATACAATTCCGCTAGCTTTGCACCACTATAAGTGGTTTTGACTGGCAAGAAGTGGGCTACCTTAGTAAGTCGATCCACTATTACCCAGATCGAATCATATCCTTGTTGAGTGCGAGGCAATCCAGTAATGAAGTCCATACCAACTTCTTCCCATTTCCACTCTGGTATTTTCATTGGTTGCAACAATCCTGCAGGCCTTTGGTGCTCAGCTTTCACCCTTTGACAAGTATCACATATGGCCACATACTCAGCCACATCCCGTTTCAAACCATACCACCAATACTTCTCTTTGAGGTCCAAGTACATCTTGGTGCTTCCAGGGTGTATAGAATATGCAGAATCATGTGCCTCTCGCAGAATCATATCACGGATGACTTTCACTTCAGGTACACATATCCTTTTTCCAAACCATAGAGTACCATTCTCATCCAACCGGAAACCTGGTGCCTTTCCAACCACTACCTGCTCAGCAATCTCTTTCAATTTCTCATCTTCCAACTGACCTTTACGTATCTCTTGCTCCAATGTAGGTTCTATAGTCAATTCTACTACATTATTGACAAAACCCAAGTTGAGATGTTCTATTTCAGCTCGCAACTCTGCTGATATAAATGTCAACTGAAGTCCGTTGGCATAGCTTTTCCGGCTAAGTGCATCGGCAACAACATTTGCCTTTCCAGGATGATAATGCACTTCCAGATCATAGTCTTTAATTAACTCCAGCCAACGACGTTGCCTTAAGTTCAACTCGGACTGAGTAAAAATATATTTTAAACTCTTGTGGTCAGTGTAGATGTCACACTTATGTCCGATCAAATAATGCCTCCAGATTTTTAGAGCATGGACAACTGCGGCTAATTCCAAGTCATGGGTTGGGTAATTCAGTTCATGCTTTCTCAATTGCCTGGATGCATAGGCCACAACCTTTCCTTCTTGCATAAGCACACATCCAAGGCCTAGGCGAGATGCATCACAATAAATAGAGAAACTCTTACTTAAATCAGGTAGGGTCAACACCGGGGCTGTTGTCAACCTTTTCTTTAACTCCTCAAAGTTAGCTTGACATTTGTCTGACCAAACAAATTTGGCATTCTTCTCTAATAGGGCTGTCATAGGCTTGGCTAGCTTAGAGAACCCTTCAATAAACCTTCTATAGTATCCAGCCAAACCCAAAAAGCTACGGATTTCACTAGCATTGACTGGGGCTTTCCAATTCAGCACATCTTGCACTTTACTGGGATCTACGGCTATTCCACCGTTAGAGACCACATGTCCCAGAAAAGATACTTCTTTCAGCCAGAACTCACATTTGCTCCTCTTTGCATACAATTTATGTTCCCTGAGTTTTTGTAAGACTAACCTTAAGTGTTTGGCATGTTCCTCTTCATTTTTGGAGAATACTAGGATATCATCTATGAATACCACTACAAACTTATCCAAGTACTCCATGAATACTTTGTTCATTAGGTACATAAAGTATGCAGGTGCATTAGTCAGTCCAAAAGACATCACTGTGTACTCATAAAGGCCATATCTGGTAGTAAATGCTGTCTTGGGTATGTCAGACGCACGAATTTTTAGTTGGTGATATCCAGAACGGAGGTCAATTTTTGAGAACACACAAGCACCTTTTAGCTGATCAAATAAATCATCAATTCTAGGGAGTGGGTATTTGTTCTTGATGGTGACTTCATTTAGGGACCTATAATCGACACACATCCTCCGTGTGCCATCTTTCTTATCCACAAATATAACAGGTGCTCCCCAAGGTGAAGAACTAGGACGAATAAATCCTTTCTCTTGCAATTCCTTAATTTGTTTCTTTAGTTCTTCTAATTCATTTACCCCCATTCTATATGGCCTCTTAGCTATGGGTGCAGTTCCAGGTAAAAGCTCGATAAGGAATTCGATGTCGCGATCGGGTGGCATACCTGGCAATTCATCGGGGAACACGTCCGGAAATTCATCCACCACCTGGTCCTCCTGGTTAGCAACATCACTCAGCTGATTGACGGTGGCGGTAGGTTGAGCTTGCACTTCCACTTCAACACAAATTCTATCACCACTTGGAGATGTCACAACCACAGATTTCTCCTGACATTGTATCACTGCTCTATGTTGCTTCATCCAATCCATTCCCAGGATGAGGTCAATTCCAGCGGTTCTCAGAACAATTGGATTTACCTTGAAAGCTACCCCCCTTAAGAATATACTAGTGGAAGGGCTCCAATAATTTGCTGGCATGCTACCCCCCGGTGAATTAACTAGCATGGGATCCTTCATGGCACACAGGGGTATGCTATGCATTCTAACAAAAGCTTGGGATATGAAAGAATGCGAGGCACCGGAATCAAAAAGTACGGTAGCGGAGATGGAGTTGACGCTAAACGTACCCAGCATAACCTCAGGCGCCTCCTGAGCTGATTCCGACGACACATGGTTCACCTTGCCAGTGTACGGAGGTCGAGCGTTGGGTCTCTGGTTGTTTTGCTGGTTCTGCGGGGCCTGTCGGTTCTGCTTCTTCGGGCACTGGTACGAATAGTGTCCCACCTCTCCACAGTTGTAACAGGCATTGGGGTTGCCTGGGGTGCCACTCTTGATTGGGGCATTGTTGGGCACTCCCTGACGTGGAGCTTGGTTGCTAGCTTGCTGTTGCTGGGGGCGCTGCTGACTCTGATTACCCAACTGCGGTGGGTACTGGGGACGCTGCTGGTACTGGTTCCTCTGGGGATACTGGCCCTTGTTCCATTGGTTGGGTGGCCCTTGGTTCCTCTGCGGAAAACCTTGCTGCGGGAAGGCTCGCGGGCGAGTGTTGCTACCCGATGCCTGTCCCTGGAGCTTCCTCTTCTTGAGGTCCATTTCCTTACGCTTGTTATCAATTACAATTGCGCGGTCCACCAGCTCCTGGAAACTGGCATATTTGTTGGACATCAGCTGCAGTTGGAGTCCATCATACAGCCCCTTCAGAAAACGGCGCTGTTTGTCAGAATCCCTAGCCACTTCAGCCGGGGCATATCGCGACAATTGTGCAAACTTGTCGCGGTATTCCGCCACTGACATGGACCCTTGCTTGAGAGCCCGGAACTCCTCTTGCTTCAGCTCAATAAGTCCCTCTGGGATATGATAGGACCTGAAGTTCTCTGTGAACTCTTTCCATGTGACCTCTGGAGCATTCTCTGGACGTCCATACTGGAATGACTCCCACCAATCCTGAGCAGCTCCTTGGAGTTGGCCTGAGGCGTACAAGACTTTCTCCAAGTCGTTGCACTGAGCAATATTCAGCTGCTTTTCCACAGCTCTCAGCCAGTCATCCGCCTCCATAGGTTCAGAGGCGTGTGTGAACACAGGTGGGCGTCCTTTCAGAAACTCACCACGCTTGTCACGGACCTGCACTGGTGGGGGTGCTCCTGCAGGTTGCTCACCGAGACGGTCCATCACGGTCTGCATGAGCTGTGCTTGCATGGCCATCAACTGCTCAATGGTCACCGGTGGTGGCGGAGGTGGGTCCACCAAAGCTCCGTGTCCACGACCACGGCCACGGCCTCGACCACGTCCTCCTCTGGCGGCCATCTGTTTCCAAGCAAAGGTGCAAACTTTAGAGATCTCCCAAAAATTTTACAAATTATTTACAAAAGGTAAATAACATAACTGAAAATTTCTGGACGTGCGTCTACAATAGCAGACCGAAAACTGGAGTGTAACTCGAGTCCCAGAAATCCAAAATAGGCGTGGCATACATCGTTGGAAAGCTTAGAGAGTCTGCTACAACTTTTGTATAGAACGTTTTCACTGATACAGACAGCAACATCATCAAAAACTGAGCTAAACAATTTCTGTTCTAGGTTACAGACTGCACAGACTTGCCAGGTTGCAGCGGGCATATCTCCCAATTCCGAATTGATAATGAGGTGATTCCAGTGGGAAATGAAAGGTACACAGGTCTAGTTCTTCCCACAAAAATTTCATAATTTTTGGACGTAGAGATTTAGAGATATGAGGCAAACATTGCAGACTGCTCTGAGAAACAGCACAGCAGTAAAACAGAAATTAACCCCAACTAAGTTAATCAAACACTAACTTAAGGTTTTAATAAAAAGAACATGTGGACAAGCCCACACTGTTCCAACAATCAAACAAACTCCAAATCAACCAAGTTCATCAACACAACCAACGATACAACGGAAAGTTCACAAAACAAACACGAACTTGACACGACTCTCAACTCTAAGACGCATCTAGCTAGACAGGGCTGCAACATCTAAGGAGCGCGATCCACCATGGTGAACACCCTGGCCTTCTTCTTGTAAATGGTGGGCTGTCCTAGCTGAACGGCCATCTCATCTATCTGGTTCTGAAGGCGTTTTTCAGATTTTTGCGCTGCACGAAGCTCTTCCCTGAGTGCTTCGTTGACCTCCTGCATGGCGCTGAGGTGCCTCACTGTGGTGTCCAAGGTGGGATCAGAAGCTGGAGGAGCCAACACTGCCCATGTCTTCACCCTCGGGTCATAGCGTGGAAGATACCGGTAGCGGTTGTTCTGCATATCCTCAAAACGCCTGCCATGATAGTGCAGGTACGCCGCCTGCGCAGCATCTTCCATGCTGTCATAAACACTGGCACGCCTGGCTCGGTGGCTGTGGGTGGTCACAATATCCTGGGATTGGTCGGTGTTGTTCCAGGCGGTGACGATCACATTGGTCTTCCAGTACGTCGCCTCCACTGGATGTGTGTGCTCCGCACAGTAGTACTTCACAGAGGCAGCAAACTCTGGATAGTACTCAGCTAGCATGGTGGTGAGGAGGTTGTGGTAGTGGGCATCTTCGGGAGCTTCCTTAAACTTGTTCCTGGTGGACCATCCTATCTCTTCTGGCTCCTCTGATGCAGCTGGGGAGGGCACTGGGGTTGGTGCAGAAGCAGCCTGTGATGCTGGTGGAGGTGTAGCAGCGGGGACTGGTGCATCCACATGTGGAATGGGTGCAGCCACGGGAGTCGAAGCGGGTCCATCAGATGCGGCATCTGAAAATGCCTCCTCCTCCATGGGTTCCTCCTCCTCCTCGTCAGTGACGTGGACGACCTCAGGCTCCACTGGTGGTACTGCTGGTGGTGCTGGTGGAGCAGGTGCTGCCGGAACGAACTGGGCGACGTAGGCAGCGGCACTGAGACGAGGCATCTATAGTTTTGATATAAAATATTATCAGAGTCAATATTTTATGCAATAAAATAAAGAATAGAGCATAAAATTTTTAAGAAAATATCAAGAGTAAGGTAGTAGCAAATAAATAAATAAAGTCAATCTCCTAGAAACGACCATTTCTACCTAGGTTTGCGTCCTACAGTCGACACAGCTCTGATACCAATTTGTCACACTCCAATTAAAGGATAATATAGAGTGCATACATCTTATGTGCGCCCCAGGAATAGTCGCACACATAAGCCGACAAATTAACAGAAGTATCATCACTGAGTACATACATAACGTTATTCCATCACATAGTTCTTACATAAACAAACGGAAAGATAAATAACAACTCTCAGGTGTAGTGTCTGATCCACAGGGAAGGACGACTGGTTGACCCAAACCTAGAAATCCTCCGGGAAGTCCTCGTAGAAACTGTCATCTGTTACCCATCCGGGATTTTACCCAAAAACAATATAGCAACAAGTGTGAGTACATTCGTACTCCGCAAGTATAGTATGAGGATTCATGAGGCTCAAAAAGGCTAGACACGATTGACTGCAGTTAGCATTTTTAGTAGATCAACATTTCATTATTATTCATTATTAAGTTATGCTCAAACTCCCATTCATCCCACATGATCCACTACTAGATTTAAGAAAAGAAAGCATCATTGTGATCTCATCATCGTAGTTCATCACGTATCAAGTAACCATTTATTCTGTGAGTTTTCCGGGCCGCTCGTGTCCGTGAGCACGGCTGTTATAACAGTTTAAACACTCTGCAGAGGTTGTGCATCTTTACCCGTGAGTCGTGTTACCCGTATGCCCGGGGCCCGTCGACCCCCTAACACTTCCAAGGTGAGCAGGCAGGGTACACTATGAAGCCTTCCATAGGCCCCTTCTAACCAGTTAGGGCCGCTAGGTTTCCTCGGCAGGCAGATATAGAGAACCCCCCTTTCGATGGCACAATTCCCGCAGGCTATACACATCTGAACAGAGGCAGTTCTATACCCAACGTGGCAAGCCCCTCTTGCGCCCTTTCGGGTAACCTCTAACAAGTTAGAAAAGATCCTACTACTGAGCTAAAGTCAGAGCCATTTAACTCCCACGGTTGCACTGTAAGTCCCAGCTTTTGCCCTACAGATAAGTCCTTACGGAGGGTTTAGGGCAACATGATCAACATCATTTGCTCCATCACCCTATAGTTCCACCATTATCATCATGTTTATCCGTTGGTGCCATTAGTCATAGTGTAGATCATATTTAATTAAAGCACTAGCATTCTACCCATATGCAAATAATCCCCATAGGAAATCAAGGTACAGGTCACCAATTTGCTAGGAAGTCCTTATAGTCGAGCAATATTAGACACATGCATAATGAGTATGTTATATAATGAATAGGACAACAAGGTAGGCCCATGCTATACTTGCCTTGGTTCACGAACTGCTGCTGGTCCTGCTGCTCCTCGTACGCGTCCGGATTCCCGACGTACTCCTCACCGTCTGAACTCGAACGACACGAAGTACAACACGCAATTCGGAGCAGACATACAAGCAAAACATAGCTACTATTAGAACAGTACACCAACAATAAATAAATCTGAATAAAATGTTTACCAAAATCATCTACGTCTCGCTACGATCACATTGACGCGAATTGCACGAAAAACGGAGCTACAACGCAAAAGTTACGCGCTAAACAAGGTTCCAAAACTAGCTACTAAACTAGACTTAATCGAGAAACTTAAAAGCTTCTAACAGGTCTATCAGTGGTACTAATACGTAGATTACGAAATTACAAAACTAACGCAAGTTGAACGGGTCGAATCGGAGCTAAAACGACGATTTTATACACGTTTTACTGCAGTGGCAATTCTGTAAATAGATCAAACTATTTTTGGATTTAAAATAAATCAAAATTTGGATTTATTCAAATGGCCGAGGACTGCGGGTTCAATTTCACGAAAGTGGGGGTCTCTTTAGTAAAAAGACCCGCGAAGGGGTATCGGCTGATTTCGGCCGTTGATCTCGAGATGCACGGTCAAGAAAGAAAGGGGGGAGAGGAGAGAGAGAGCCGGCTGCCGGAGCTGAGGGAGAACGCGGCGGTGCCGCCATTGCCGCGGCGCGGAGCTCGCCGGCGTTGCTCGCCCGGGCGCTACAGGGCATCATTTTCAAAAGTAAAAGGTCTGGAGCAAAGAGGGGAGGATGGCGAACGCATCTCGGGGCCAAACGCGGCCACGGGGTCACCCGCGCGGCGCACCCGCCATAGCCGACGGTGGAGAGCTCATCAGAGCAGTGAGATTGGGCGCTACAGAGCCCCATTCTCCAAACAAAGTCCACAGGGAGAATGCGGTGGGGATAGGGATCCCGTTTTCGTCACAAGTGCGGCCGGGGAAAAGCCCGAGGGGCGCCCGCCATGGACGGCGGCGAGAAGCCCGTCGAAGCTCGCGGACATGGCCCTAGAGGCCACAAATCAAGGAATTGGAGGTGTAGGGAGAGGGAGGGGAGCACGGGGATTCTCACCACGGCTTCAAACGAGACGGGGACGGCTCGGAGGAGGCGGTCCGCGCGGAGAGGCGATCGGCGGAGCTTGGAGACGTCGGGGCGGTTCTCTCGGGCACAAGGACGCGAGAGGGAGCGGGGAAAAGCGGCAACTGATGCGGGGTCGGCCTCGGCTTCCCTTTTTGAAGAGGCAAGGGCGCGGGGCGCTCCCACGCGCGGAGATCGTGGGCGCGGGGGGCGGTCATGGCGGTTGTCTTCGACCGAAGGAGTCGGAGAAAACGGCCGGAGGTTGGAGATGGGCGCCGACATGTGGGCCCGAGCCGTCAGCCACTGAAGAAAGGAAGGGCGGCAACGGCTGACGACGAGTGGGCTGGGCCGCGGCCCAAGAGGAGAAGGGGGAGAGGGAGCGGGCCGTCGGGGGAATGGGTCAGCAGGCCGAAACGGCTGCTCGGGCCAGAAGGAAAAAGAAAAGAATTTTCCTTTTTCTAATTTGATTTTCAATTCACATTTCCAATTGATTTTCAAATCCTTTCAAAAATTTATCAAAACCACTCATCACAAAAATACTTGTGCAACAGCATGAGTGCAAAAATAAATGATTAGCCTTATGGTTAATTTTAATTTCACAAAATTTATTATTCTCTATATTTAAATGCACACACACATAACTAATTAACTCATATTTAGCTATTTTAAAACAAAACAAAATCTTAGGGTGTTACAAAAACACTACCAAGGTGAGCAGGCAGGGAAACACTATGAAGTCTTTCGAAGGTTCGTCTAACAAGTTAGGGCCATTAGATTTACTCGGCAAATAGATGTAGAGCCCCCCTTCCAAATGGCATAATAACCCGCAGCCTATACACATAAGGACAGAGGCCGCACTATACCTGATTCGTTAAGCCATTCTTACGCCAAAAAGGTTACCACTAACAAGCTAGAAAAGGTTCTTCTATATGACTAAAGCCAGAGCCATATAGCCCCCACAGTTGTACTATAAATCCCGGATGTTCGCTTATAGATGAGTCCTTATGGAGAGTAATTAGAGCATCAAAAGTAACCCCCATGCTCTAATCCCCTTTAAACATTAATCAAAATCATCTTTTAATGTTTGTTGCATATTCCACTAATCAATTTACATGATCATAGTCCATGTTTAAGCACTAGCCATACTACTCAATGCAATATAATAGGTATCAAGGTGTAAGATCAACACTAAGTCATCCTTAACAAGAGAATAGATGCATAATGATATTATTTGTATAATGTGAGTAGGACAACAAGGATAATCCCATGCTATACTTGCCTTGCTCAAACTGGTCCTGAAGATCTTGCTCGTAGAAAGGCTCTTGATCCCCAATGAATTGCTCACCGTCTATACTCGATCAACAACAGCAACAACATACATCCAGAGGCAATCATGCATAAACAAACAAGACTATAATTAGAACAGTACACCAATAGTAAGAAAATAATATAAAAAGTCTTTAAAACGAATCTACAACTTGCTAGGATCACACATACGCGAAGATCACGAAAAACGGAGCTAAAACGACGAAGTTATGAATTTACGAAGATTTCCTATAGAAAAATAAATACTTTAATATAAACTCGCAAATTAATTAACTCAAACCTACTGTACAGTTCTATCATCATGTAGAGCTCACAAATATGAACCTAACGCAATTTGAACGGGTCAAATCAGAGTTAAAACGGAGATTCTACGACTAAAACAAGATTAGTGGCAAAACTGTAAATATCAGAAAACGTATTTTTCAATTACCGAGATGAAATACGCTTTCAAAAGATCAAAACGAACGCGGGTTATTACGTTTTGGACTGCGGGTTTATAACTTAAATTTTACAGTGTCTCTTTAGCAAAAATTACAGCCGAACGGGTATCTTCTATTTTCGATCGTTGGATTCAAAACGAACGGCCTAGATCTAATCGGGGGAGTGAGAAAGAAAACGGCCGGCGGCGCTCCGGCCGGACTTCACCGTGACGGCGTCTCGCGCGGCGGCGCCATGGCCGGAAAAGCCATCTCGCGCTACGGTGCACCAAATTGCGAAGAAAATACACCCGCGGCTAGCTAACTCCAAGGCGAACTTACCCACGGCAAAGATGAGGCCAAGAACAAGGCAAGGAAGGCGCGCGGCTTGATATGGCAGGCGGTGGAGCTCGAGCTCGCGGTGACGTAGCTCTCGGCCACCACAGCAACTACAACAAGGCGAGATGGATTGCGGAGGGGTGCACGGCTCCGTTTTTATAGCCCGGGAGCACCGCTAAAGAAGGAAAGGGAGGGATTGAGGAGATCGAATCGGATCGCGGGAGAAGAAGGGAAGAAATCCGGCGGCGTGGAGAGGAAGAAGGCGCCTGACACGTGGGTCCGGGATGTCAGCGACTCGGGAGGCGGGGGAGAACGCGCAGGCTGCTAGCTGGGCCAGCGGCCGCGGCTCGGCCCAAGCGGGAGCGGGGCACGGAAGAGGGGGGAAAGTGGGCCGCGCGCTGAGCAGGCCGAGGCGGACGCGGGGTAAGCGGCGGGCCGAAAGCCGAGAACAACAGAAAAACTCTTTTCTTTTTCTTTTCCAATTTTTCAAAGCAAATTTTTCAAAAGATTTTTAAATCTATTTTGAATTTGATTTAAACCACTCAATACAAAATTTCAAATGCAGTAGCATGAATGCTCAATCATGTTTCTACCCTTATATTTGATTTTAAATTTATAAAATTTTTATCATTCTAAGTTTGCATGCTCACAAAAATATATAAAAATCATATTTTTCCTATTTTTATTTCTTTCAAAATTTTAGGGTGTTACATAGCCTCTTCCCCACGGAAATATTCTTTGATCCTTGATGGCCTTTCCCTCATCCTCCACACTTCCGGCTGCTATTTCCCTCAGCCTCGCATTCATCCCCATCACCGACAAACTCACCCGCCACAATTATCAATCCTGGAAGGCCCAGGTCACTGCTGCCATCAATGGTGCTCAAGCCGATCACTACATCCACCCATCTGCCACACCCCCATCCCCAACCATTGCCAAAAAGAATGCTGAAGGGAAGGATGAATCTACATCCAACCCTGACTACGTTGTCTGGAAGGCTCAGGATCAGCAGGTTCTCAATTACCTGTTGTCCGGCCTCTCCAAAGAAATCCTCGGGCATGTTAATACCGAGACAACGGCGGCCGGCGCCTGGGCCGCCATCGAAGGGCTCTACGCGGCCCAATCTCGGGCGTGAGTCATCGCTACGCAGATGGCTCTGGCAACCGCGTCTAGAGGAACTTCTACGATCACCGAATACTTCGGCAAGATGAAAGCCCTCGCCGAAGAGATGGCGGCGGCAGGGAAGAAACTCGACGACGACGAACTTGTCTCGTACATTCTGACCGGGCTGGATGAACCATTCAACCCAGTCGTATCCGCTGCCTCCCTACGCGTCGAGCCGATCACGGTGAGCGAGTTTTCACACAACTTGTCAGCCATGAACAACGGATCGACTTGCTTGGAGGGGGCAGCCACTCCTCCGCCAACCTTGCGTCCTGAGGCGGTCGCGGTGGCGGGAACTAGTACCAGGTGCGTGGCCGCGGTGGTCGCAACCGCGGTGGCCCCACTCGTGGTGGCAGTGGCTCCAATCGCGGCGGTGGTCGTGGTCATGGGCCCTGCCATGTCTGCGGACGAACACATGGGCCCAACTTCGAGCACGGCGTCTTCTGTCAAGTCTGCGGTAAAGAAGGCCATGGCGCAGCACGTTGCTTCAAGAGGTTTGATGCAAATTTCACTGGACCCTCTTCCAATTCACCTCAAAAATCAGTTTCCTCTGCCGCCACCTCCTACGGCGTCGACATAAATTGGTACCTCGACTCTGGCGCCACTGATCACATCACCGGAGACCTGGAGAAGCTCACCGTTCGGGACAAGTACATGGGCGGTGATCAAGTCCATGCGGCCAATGGAACAGGTATGGAAATAGGGCATATTGGTCATAGTATGTTGCAATCCCCAACTAGCTCTCTTCATTTAAACAATATCCTTCATGTTCCTACAGCTAGCAAAAGTTTAGTTTCTGTTCATTGCCTAGCCCGTGACAATAATGCTTACCTTGAATTTTATCCTGATTGTTTTTTCGTTAAGGAACAGCAAACAAAGAAAATTCTCCATATCGGCCAATGTGAAGGCGGTCTTTACCCATTCAAGTCGTCGTTCAATAAACAAGGACTTGGCGTCACCAAACCGTCTAGCTCACTGTGGCATTCTAGGCTTGGTCACACTTCCACTACCACCGTTCATCAAGTCATTAGCCAGCACAATCTTCCCTTTGTTAAAGATTTAAATAATCATGTGTGTGACGCATGTCAACAAGGCAAACATCATCAATTACCTTACCCTAGGTCTAGTAGTGCGTCCACTAGTCCTATGGAGCTTATTTTTTCGGATGTATGGGACCCTGCCCCGATTTCAGTTGGTAAACATGCTTACTATGTGAGTTTCATTGATGATTATAGCAAATTTGTATGGATCGACCTTATTCGACAAAAATCTGAAGTCTTTCGATGCTTCCAAGACTTCCAAAACCTTGTTGAACGGCAATTTAATTGTAAGATTCGTTCAGTACAAACGGACTGAGGGGGAGAATATCAAACCTTGCATGCCTTCTTCCAACGCATAGGTATAACCCACCTTGTTTCCTGTCCTTACGCTCATCAACAAAATGGATCGGCAGAGCATAAACATCGACACATCGTTGATATGGGACTTGCCCTCCTTGCACATGCTTCTATTCCTTTAAAATTCTGGGATGAAGCCTTTCTTACTGTTGTATTTCTAATCAATAGACTCCCCTCTAAAGTAATCGCAAATCAATCTCTGTTTGAACGTCTCTATGGCAAAACCGCATATTATACTTTTCTTCGCACTTTTGGGTGCGCTGTCTGGCCAAATCTTAGGTCGTTCAACTCAACCAAGCTACAATTCCGTTCAAAAAAATGTGTATTCCTTGGGTACAGTAATCTGCACAAGGGATTCAAATGCTTGGATCCTGCAGAGGGACGCATTTACATCTCACGAGATGTTGTGTTTGATGAGAACTCCTTTCCGTTCTCTTCCCTTCACCCAAACGCTGGAGCCCGTCTGAGAAACGAAATTGCCCTTTTACCTCCATCCCTCTTAAGTCCTAATGCTAGTTTTGGGGATGCTCTTTTGAGTGACCAATATACCTATTCACCTGTGTCTACTAATGCCTTGCCAGGTACTGCTGATCATCCAGGAACCACAGAAAAAAATTCGACTCAAGATGGTGGACAGAATCAGCTTCCAGGGCGTCTTCTTGGGCGACATTTCAAGCACCCACAAGAAGACAACACCGGCGCAAGACACGAAGCTGATCCGGCGGCCCCTGCGCTCAACCGTACGGGCGAATCGGCCTCGGATCAGGTGCGGAACCTACGACTGCGACGTCCGCGCTCGCGTCCCCTGGATCGACCGGATCTTCTGCGTCCGAGCCACGTGCTTCACCGTCCGCGAGCGGGCCTCGTCTGCCGCAGACGGATCACAGCCCGACAGCTCCTCTAGCCAGGACGCACGGATCGTCTACGCCTGGCGCCTCGACCACATCTCCTGCTGGCGCCGCCCACCGGCCTCGTGATGATCCCGCGCCGGCATCCTCGACAACTCCTGCCGCCGACGTGACAGCTGCGGCACCTGTTCTCGGCGCACTGACACCTCCACCTGTGGCGACGAATGCTGCCGGAGAGGAGATCCTCTCGCCCGGATCCTCTACGGCTGCGGATCCAGTAGCTCCTCCTGCACAGCGTCCGGCCACGCGTCTACAGAAAGGTATAACAAAGCCCAAACTTTACACAGATGGTACTGTTAGATGGTGCAATGCAGCGACAGTATCTAGTGATGAACCACCTACAGTAGCCGTTGCTCTTGCAAACAAAAATTGGGTTGCTACAATGGATAGTGAATACAAAGCTCTTCGCAACAAAACTTGGCAATTAGTTCCTAGACCAAAAGGCAAAAACCTAATTGGGTGCAAATGGGTGTATAAAATTAAAAAGAAAGCAGATGACACTATTGACAGATACAAAGCTCATTTAGTTGCCAAGGGGTTCAAACAAAGATATGGTATTGATTATGAGGACACATTTAGTCATGTAGTTAAGGCTGCCACCATTAGACTCGTCCTGTCCATTGCAGTTACAAAAGGATGGTCCCTCCGACAGCTTGATGTTTAGAATGCCTTTTTGCACGGTGTTCTAGAGGAAGAAGTTTATATGTATCAGCCACTCGGATATATTGACAAAACTCACCCATCTTATGTATGCAAACAGGACAAAGCACTTTATGGTCTAAAACAGGCTCCTAGAGCCTGGTATGCACATCTTTGCAGTAAATTAGTGAGGCTTGGTTTTACTCCCTCTAAAGCAGACACATCCCTATTTTGCTATCACAAAGGTGGTTACACAATTTTTGTTCTAGTCTATGTTGATGATATTATTGTGGCAAGTTCCTCTCAAGCAGCTACAAATGCCCTCCTCCAAGATCTGCAACATGACTTTGCTCTCAAGGATCTTGGTGACCTTCACTACTTCCTCGGAATTGAAGTTAAACAGACACAAGACGGGCTCCTCATGTCTCAAAGAAATATGCCTCTGACATCATAGTCCGGGCAGGCATGAAAAACTGCAAAGTTGTTGACACCCCATTATCTACCTCTGAAAAGCTCAGTCTGACCGATGGAGAGCCTCTTGGTGCCGAGGATACTATCAACTATCGCAGCATGGTAGTTGCTCTTCAATACCTTACACTCACTCGCCCGGACATATGCTTCGCTGTGAACAAAGTCTGCCAATTCTTTCATGCTTCCACTACAGTTCATTGGAGTGCTGTCAAAAGAATACTACGGTATATACAAGGCTCTCTGACCATCAGACTCAAAATTCGAAGATCACCCTCCATGGTCGTCAGTGCCTTTTCCGATGCAGACTAGGCTGGATGTGTCGATGACAGAAGATCCACAGGTGGTTTTGCTGTGTTTTTAGGTGCCAATCTCATTTCTTGGAGCGCCAGAAAACAACCCACCGTGTCCCGTTCCTCCATTGAAGCTGAATACAAAGCTCTTGCCAATGCCACTGCTGAAATGATATGGGTCCAGAAGCTTCTACAGGAGCTTGGCATCCCTCACTCCCCAGTAGCCCGGCTATGGTGTGATAATTTGGGATTGGGATGGATTGAGGGGGGGATTAAAATCCCCTACAAGTGGATGGATCCATTGGTGAGGGAGCAGGGGAGCGCTGGGCATAGAAGTCGAGAGAGGGGGTGCCGCTGCATTTGGAAAGAGAGAGAAAGAATAGACATTAGAAAAATTAGGGTTAATTAAGAGCTATTTATATGAGGAAAAATTGACATACGACTTTTATGGCTACAATACATGCATTTACAGTTACAGGTGGTGGTGACCTAACCTGGAAAATCGAGGGTCGGGATTTTACGGTCGTGGTTGGTCTTTCTACGATTTCGAGAATTTCATTGGTTGGTTGGCAAGTATTACATAACTATTCAACACATCAACTAACCATCTGGCACCCCGCTCCGTAAATAAACTTCACGTGATAGTAAAATCCCAACCTGGTCGTCAACTTGCTAGAGACAACAAATCCCACAACTGGAGGCTAGAGTCAAGTTTCCACTCCCATTCCGAAACTTTGAGGCTATATTTTATAATGTGGAAACATAAATGTTTTTGGAATCGGGAACGTGAATGTCACCGGAACAATGTTCCCTAAACGCGGAATGGCTAGGAATGTGACCATGTTCTACGTTTTTGACGGACCGAAAACGGCGATCAGAGGGGGTGAATGCGAGCCGTAAAATGGTGGGCATAGAGCCACGGAAGTGGCCTCAGATTGGGGGTGCCATCCAGTGATTAGGTGGAGGAAAAGGGGAGGCTGCGAAAGAGAAGAGCATGTGCGTTCGATTTTATTATTACCACCACACCACGAGCATCCTCTTCCGGCTTGTCTCTAAGATCTCGATCAACACGGTGGCAACTGGGGCATGCATGTGCCTCCTCTTCTTCTTGTCTCTCACATAGTCACATCTCGATATAACCACCACTTCCATTCCATCGTCCACACCAAACCAACACGCAGCAACTAGCAACCACAGGCATGCTGCAAGGCTAACTGCAGATCCGATCCTGAGAGCTAGCTCGCTCAGATCGCGAGCATGGATCTTGTGACGGCGGCGACAGGCAACCTCGCCACCAAGCTGCTCCAGCTTCTCCAAGACGACGAATGCAAGCTGCCGAAAGGCCTACGGGCAGAAGTCGAGTCTCTTGCAAAGGAGCTCGAGAGCACGCACGCTGTCCTCTCCAAGTCCGAGGTGGCGCGGGTGCCGCTGCCGCCCGACCAGCTCGACCCGCAGGTCAGGCTCTTGGCGCGCGACCTCCGGGAGGCGTCGTACGACACGGTGGACATCCTGGACGCCTTCCTCGTGCGCGTCCGGGAGAAGAAGACAACGAGCAAGCTGTTCAGCCTAAGCAAGATCAAGGCTCGCCTCAAGGTCTCAAGCACTATCCAGGAGCTCAAGATGCAGCTTCATCAGTTTGCTGACCGGTGTGACAGTACTTGCCAAGTCGTCAACGACGAGATTGTTGCCGCCAATCCTGACGCCGCCACCGCCGACGACGAGGTTGTGTCCAAGCCTGCCGCGAGCTCGGCGATCGATCCTCGCCTCCAGGCTATGTACCATGAGGTGACGAAGCTGCTCGTCGGCGTCGACGGCGCCATGGGTGAGCTCATATCAATGCTGTCCCTCGAGAGGTGGAAAGCGCTAAGCCAAAAGTTGAAGATAGTCTCGGTTCTTGGAATCGGAGGACTGGGCAAGACCACTCTTGCCAGAGCAGTGTTTGACAAGCTGAGATCCCAGTTCGATCGCGCGGCTTTTGTTTCAGTTGGCCGGAATCCTGATTTGAGGAATGTCTTCGGTGACATCCTTATGGATCTTGATAAGCAGAAATACACGCTTGTCAAGGTATCAACATGGGATGAAAGGCAGCTCATTGAAGAACTCCGAGGTGTCCTTCGGAAGAAGAGGTATGAATTAGTTTGTCATAAAATTAATACAGCATAGCACACGTTATACATGACTTGGGGTTAACACTTGTTATTTCCTACTAGAACAATCCCCAACAGATTACATGTTCTTCGTCTTCTACAAATTTATACAAGTGATGATCTTCTATTAATAATAGTGTAGTTTTTTCTTCTCTTTTTTCCAACAGATTAACAATACCCTTTTAGGTGGATAGGGGTAGGCTACACAACCGATTTTTATAGATGCCTCGTATTTTTTCTAGAGGCAATTGACTTAGTCAACCATCTCTATAAAAATTGTGCTGCACTGTAGCTTAGAAATCAATTTTCAGGAACATTTGGCTTAATAAAAACATGCATAAATATCCACCAATTTTCAGGTATAGTTGATATAAAACAATCAACCCCCCCCCCCCCCCCCTCCCCAACACACACACACACACACAAAATCATATATATTCTTAGGGACGGTTCCTGATGTCAACAACTCTTACAACCAGGTAATTTCTAGCGACGGTTGACTTTGCACCCTAGAAATCAATTTTCAAGGATAGTAGTCAACAAATCTAAAAAATAGCTATGGAAGAAATAAATTCACACCTTTTTCAAATGAATTTAGATGAAGATGAAATTTATTTCAAAATCACAGAGCTTGATGAGATCTGAAATTTTATAGTTAATAGTTTTTTTATTTGAGATCATTTAGGTGCCCAAATATACATTTTAACTTCTTGGATTTTGAAGGTCAAATTATCAAAAATTTTGGACGACCTTGGATAGAGACATGCCCCATGTCAAAGTCGTAATACTCAACAGGATCAAAAACTTGTAGTTAAAAATCTTTTATTTAAGATCTTTTCGAAAACCAAAATATTCAATACAAGATCTGTAGACCTTTATAACAAAGAGCCTGTTCACCCGGCTTATAATCTGTCTTTTTCAGCTTGTTTTTTTAGCCGGAACAGTATTTTTCTCTCACAACAAATCAGCCAACAGCGTTTTTCAGCCAGCTTATCAGCCCAGCCGAACGGGGCCAAAATTAAAGGATAAGTTTATAGTACTTAGTCATTAGTGAATGTCTAATGATAAGAGACTTGTGCGTAAGCTAAGAGGTTATCGATTTAAATCCACATAACCACACTTATGAAAAAAAATAAGGACCACTTTAGTACGGCTTATAAGCTATTTATGATCGAAATAAGCTAAGATTAAAAGACAAATGGTAAGCTTATTGCCGGCTCTAGACCCTACATTGATAAATAAGTGATAAAAAAACAAAAAAGATATGTGTTTCCAGGATTTAAACTCAAGACCTTAATATTGTCTCGAACGACCATATTAGCTGAGTTACACAACACTAGTGACTATACAATTGTTGTTATTCTTTTAAATGCACCTTCATAAATCTTATATTATATATTTGACACTCTAAATGATCTTAAATAAAAAAAATTGTTAGCTGTAAAGTTGTAGATCTCGTAGAGTACTACAACTTTGATATATATTCGACATTGCTAACCATCTCACATCCAATCTGTGAACTTATATTTAATATTTGGACATGGAAATCATCCTCAATTAAAATGTTCTCAACTACCAAGTTTTAGGATCTCTTGAAACTATACAATTTTGGTATAAATTTTATCTTAATCCGATCTCATATGAAAAAATTATGATTTTTTTCTTTTTTTGAAAAACAACTTACCACTAGTGGTTGAAGCCATGAACTGACATTGATAGGTAGACTTTCACTGCCAGTTCCAAAGTAACTAATAGTGATACTCTAGTAGTGTGTTCTACGGTAGTGCCAGTTTATTTTGATCATGCTTTTGTGCTTCGTATGTACAAATTATTAGAGAAGTGCTTTTTTGAACACTACCAAGCAGGGCCTAAGTATGCAGTTGAGCATTTGGATTTATTTTTTATGACTTTAAAAATCTGAAAATCGATTATCAGGGGCAGTAGAATTAATAAACCACTAGTTCACTTAATAAATCACCGCTAAATCATGTTTTAGATAGTTGACTTAATAAAACAATCTATAAAAATCAACTTTATTATAGGATGGTTTTAGAACCGTCCATAAAAGTCCGTCATTGTTGGCCCGAAGGTTCCTCTCCTAAAGTTGGAGCCTTCTGAGCCAACTACACAAATATCGATACGCACTATGGAAGGTGTTGGCCTCTTAACTATCCTTTTACTTTTCTTGAGCCCCCCTTTAGTAGGATACAGGTACACACTTTCACGTACACAGAAATACTCTCGTCTTACAACATATTACAGCATATTCTAGAATATTTCTCCACAGCTACAGACACAAGTGCATAGAGAGACATTCCTCCTATAAAACACCATACAACATGGGTCCTCCCGTCCTCCTGGGCTCTTATTGGGCTTATCAGGCCTTGGGCCGTGATTGTCCATCCGTCTGCAGGGGCGTTTACCCGAAGACTCGTCTAAGCCCTCCGGAGGCTAGCGGAGGCTTCGGTCGGGCGTCATCTCCTTAACCCTGGCCCCTGGGTCCTCACCGAAGCCTAGGGCCTTCGACGTGCCGAAGGCTTCCATTTCTGGTAGACTCGTCACCGGAGTTTCTCCCTCGGATTTAAGCCGAAGGCTAGGGCCCTCATCCTGGCCGAGCCCTCTGGCTTCACCATGTGCCAGGCGCCAATCCCAGCCCTCAACTTCACCTAAAAGTCACAAAATGCATACGGAAGAGATGTCAGGTTAGGCAAAACCCTCGGGGTAGGACTCTGCCCCCAACACTCATTTTTGTAATCGATGGCGTAGTTGGTTTCAGAAACTACATCTAAAAATTGATTTTCAACATATTTAAAAAAATTTGTGTAGTAGTGGGGGGTATATCTCCTACATTGTGGGTGAGTTTCGAGTTAGTTACTTAAAATTTTTAGGTATTGGATATAGAATAAGTAATCTGCTAGAGCTAACTCAATCTCTTATACAACAAATTTTTGTATTAGGGATAAGATAAATAATTTGTTAGATATGCTCACTCCCTCCGTCCAGATCATGTCCAAGTGTTTGGTAAAAATATACATCCAAAGGTATTACTTAGGATGCTCCCAAAAGTTATGAGAAGGAAATAAAAAAAGCACCCTCTCTAACCATTCCCTTTTTCTACTCCTATATATATATATATATATATATATATATATATATATATATATATATATATATATATATATATATATATATATATATATATATATATTCAAGAGCCAAAACTTTTCTACCCTAAATTTTCATCCTTCACTCTCTCCCGATTCAGGTTGTGCCTCCACTAGCTTACTTGAACATATGAGTGATATCTAGTTTTACTAAGAGTAGAAGTATGTGATGAATTAGAGATAAGAGTCTTAATTGAACTCACGACCCGTGAACATTTTCTAGTGATTGAGAGCGCAGGGAGTCCGCTTATCTGTGGCTGTAGAGCAATCAGTTTTTCCAAGCATGGACGGATTGTAAGGATAAGTAGTTGTTGGACGGGGGGGGGGGGGGGGGGGGGGTTCGTCGTGCCAAAATATCAAGATTGGGAATTGTTTTAGTAGACTGTTGGAGTTGCTCTAACTTTGATCTGCATGCAATCCAAGCAATCTGTGATGGGTTTATTATCTTTCTTATTAAATGGCTTAAACTCAAATGAGTAATTAGTTTCTTTTAGTTGAGATACTAATTAAGGGGCTATAAATGATATTGTAAACTACCAAGCTGATCGCCAATGGTCAGAAAGATTAGGAACCATTAATAAGCCTCTGCTAATGCTCCAAATATTATAATTAGGGGCCTAATTAACAACAAAACCTTACTTAAATAAAAAAGAGAACGGATTAGTGTCTTCAAGAAGAAACAACTAGGATCGACATCCAAAATATAAGACAAAAATAATCTTTCACTTGGGTAAGAAAGTGTCCTCAGTATTTCATTATGTCATTTATCTCATGTCCACAGAAATTCTTCAGACATTAACTATAGATGCATGATCAATAGACAAAATTTAATGGAGATGACAGATAAACTTAAATAATTTTTTCAAACAAATTCAAAATTTCTAAATGAATTTAAATAAATTCAAACAAAATACTTATAACAAGGATAGATTATTTTCTGTCAGCACCTATGGATAAATAGGATAATAAAAAATATCAGCAGATTTCAGTGGGGAAAAAAGAAACCCTACAAAATGTATTTTTCTTAGAACAACTTATGCAATATCTCGTTGTTACGACACTATGAATTGAGAGAGGCCTCAGGAAATATATATTAGATATATCTTATTTCTATTAGTTCCTTTCATGTTTGATACCGTTCCACATTTTAGTGTTTGCTATACTTTGATGTCACCATTGTTCGATTCTCTATCTGTCACACATTTCTTTATTAATGGATGCTTAGATACTTTTACTAACTTGGCTCTTTCATTGCCATAGATACTTCATTGTTGCTGATGACGTATGGGAAAAACGATCTTGGGAAACAATAAGACTGGCTTTGGTTGATGAGAATAAAGGTAGTAGAATAATCTTAACTACTCGAAATAAATATGAAGTCACGGGTAGTGAGGTTTACAAGCCAAGAGCACTTTCGGTTGATAATGCCAAAAGGTTATTTTATACAAGGATATTTGGTGAAGACAAATGCATTGACAATGAAGTGGATGAGGTGTCTGATAAAATTCTTAATAAATGTGGTGGTATACCATTAGCTATCGTCACAATGGCTAGTTTATTGGTGGGCAAGTCAAGGAGAGAATGGTTTGAGGTGTGTAGCTCTATTGGTTTTTGTGGTAAAGATATTAAGCAAGTAGATATAACTATGGAGATATTGTCTCTTAGCTACTATGATCTTCCCTGCAATCTAAGGTCTTGCTTGCTGTATCTAAGTGCATTCCCAGAAGATTACATTGTTGATAAGAACTCCCTGATATGGAGGTGGATAGCTGAAGGTTTTGTCCAAAAGAAACCAGGAATGGAATTATTTGAGGTTGGAGAGGGATACTTCAATGATCTTGTCAATAGAAGCATGATACAGGCAATGGAGTCAGAACAAGATGGTATCATAGATGGTTGTCATGTTCATGATATGGTGCTTGATCTCCTCCATTCTTTGTCAAGTGAAGAAAACTTCGTTGACACCATATTAGAAAGTGATGAAGGTACATCATCATCAATAAGCAAGGCATGCAGATTAGCTCACCAAAAGAGCACAATAGATGCTTGTCTGGAAAATGAAAACAATAGGGATATGGGAAAAATGAGGTCGCTCATTGCCTTCAGGTATTGTAGTGATAAGGAGTTCCCATTTTGGAGGTTTGCGCTCCTGCGTGTGCTATGTTTAGAGGGTGTACATATGAAGAGCTGGCACAATGCTAAGCATCTTGGGAATCTACTTCACTTGAGGTACCTTGGGCTGAAACACACTACTATACCTCAGCTCCCAAAAGAAATAGTAGCTCTAAAGTTCCTACAGACACTGCACTTGGTGGAGAATTTCTACATAAAAGAACTGCCATCGAGCGTAGGCCAACTAAGAAATCTGGTGTGCCTACATGCTTTGGGGACGAGCATGCCGAATGGGATAATCAAGGAGCTGACGTCCCTAGAGGAGCTGCTGATACAATGTACTACTCTGATGAACGATTATGGCATGTATAAGGGCCTGTTTAAGGAACTGAGCAACCTCAGTGAACTCAGGGTGCTCACAATTAAGGTTATTGAGATGAGTCATATCATGCTATCAGATCTTGTGCAGTCTATAGGAAATCTCCACAGGATCCAGAGTCTAAGGCTGTATGGAGTGGAAGCTTTTGGCGCAGTGATGCTGCCGCGACACCTCCGACATTTGCTTGTGCGAGGGCACAGTTCCCTTAGGCTCCCCTTGTGCATTAATCCAACATGTCTAATCAACCTCTCCCACCTGGAGTTGGATGTGATTGACTTGGATGAGCAGAGCATGCAAACCCTCGGTGGGTTGCCAGAGCTCTGCCACCTTGGGCTGTCAACCAAGTCGACGGTAACAGTAACTAAAATTGCCACTGATGGTAACAACTTTTTCCAGAAGTTGAGATCCTGCAAGTTTTCTTCTTCAATGGTCCTGCTGGTACTCAATGAGGACTCGAGTGTTTCATTCACCTTGTGGAATGCAAGAGGCGATATGCTGTTTGATCCTAGAAAGAAGAAGGACGAGCGTACAAGAGGAGCACCGGCGACCGTCATGCCAAGCCTCCAAGAGCTTTCATTTGAGGCCCAGTGGTTGTGGCCCATGGTTCAATCCCAAGGTAGATGCTTTAGCAATCTTGGGTTGGAGCACCTCATTTCTCTTCAGAAAGTCACAGCCACTGCGGACTGTGAAGGTTACGACTGCGAGGAGGATGTAACAGCAGCAGAGGCTGCTCTGAGACAAGCAACCGATGTTCATCCTAACCACCCTGCCCTTGTTTTCAATCGCATTAATGAAAAGAGCGTTCGACAGAAGTGGAAAAATAAGGCCAAGAGTCGACGGACGTGGGCAAGACGAACTGGTACGTACCCCGTCACATGGATTATTGTATATTCAAGGTTAGTTCCTTCCAATCATGACTTTCTCTAACCAAATTTCCACTTCCAGCCAGCCAAGCCAGTGATGATTTACCCAACAGAGAACAGCAGGCCGACGTCTCTAGCAGGCCTGTCTCTAGGAATTTAGGGTCCCGGCCCAAAATGCAAGATTACATCTCTAGGAATTTACCCCAGCGCAAAATGCAAGATGTGGGCTCTAATTTAGGAAATTCATATAACGGTAACATATCATTCAGTTGTTATACAAACACCAGTAACTGTGACCAAGCAACTAATGTTTTCAACAACACATGGATTCTAGATATATAGCAAGCTAAGAAAATAAGATTGAGCCTAACCTTATTTAGCTATGGTCGAAGTTTTTCACATTGAACCTGTAATATTTATTTCAAACCTATGTTGTGTGTGTGTGTTTTTTGTTCTGCAGCCTCTGTGTTGGGCCCTGCTGCAACTTCTGTTGTCTGTTCTTTCCTTACATTGGCTCGATCAAGTTGTTGTCTAGTGGTTGTGTCCAGGCTTAGAGGTGGCCTGTGTAACCTGTTCACTCTCATGTTTGTAATGTCAAATGCGTTCAGTCTGTTCTGTTAATCTATGTGCCATTTGTTTCCATGTTAAAGTCCTTCTCCTTCCTCTCCTCGAATGTTTGTGGGCTTAGGGATGATGATAAGTGTGGAGATATCGTCTGTACTGTGACCTTGCTGCAGTTAAACCTTTCCTTGTGGCTTTGTACAAAAACTAAACTTCCCTATGTCTTGCTAGCTAAAAAGAGCTCTTTTGTACCTACAATTAATATTTATTGCTCGGTCATTTCTTCCAGCCCCACCCCGCCACCCCCCCCCCCTCCCGGCAGTACTCATTCACTGTGGAAGGTGCTCTTTCTGTATATGGTTCTCTCTTTTCCTGCGCTAATGTTTACGCCCCCCATGAACCACTCAAATCAACCTATTTTCCTTTCAGGGCTACAAAGTGCCCCATGTGATGAACGCCCTTAGGGTGTGTTAGGAGATTCCAACCTAACACGCTCCCTGAAGATAAAAATAACACTAATACTAATTTTCATGCGGACGACACTACTATCTTCAATGATTCTATCAATTCACTCAACCTGATCGAAATTCTTCTCCTTGGGTCTACCTACACTTGGTCCAGCCAGAGGACCTCTCCTACTTTGGTCTATCTCGATAGAGTCTTTCTCAACGATGTGTGGGACCTCATTTGCCCTAAAACCTCCCTCTCTATTTTGACAAGATATATTTTAGATCACACCCCTCTATTAATAATCATTTCTTCATGTTTCATGGAATTTGTTGTTGCTTCTTGGCAATCTAGCTCACATGCTTTCATCGGGAAGCATTTTATCTCATGTCCCTGGGTAGGGGCGCGCCCCTCCTATTTTCCTAAAATATCTTGTTGTTGGGCTTGTCATTCTAGCTAGACCAAATGCCACAACACATTGGACCAACGTGAGATTGATCTTCGTGTCCTCACTGATGTCCTAGATCTTCTTGAAGAGTGAAGAGTGTCACTCTTTCGATAGCCTTTAGAGTGCCCTTTGATGTGTTGTGATCCATGGTCTTTAGGACGCCCTTTGGGACAAGCTTTAATATTTCCACAATCGCTTTGTTGTTCGTTTGGCTTTTAATTTGACTAGGATGAGAATTCCATATTATTTCACACCTCTGCCTCTGTGAAAGGACCTTAGGATGGCTAGAGGGGGTTGAATAGCGTATAGAAAAATACCTTGAAAGCACAAACACTACTAGGCATGGGATTAGGAACAAAGGTGACCCCTAATAAGCTCTATGTGCCTAGCCTAATCAAATACAACACAAGTGATCCTACTTAAGTCTAGTTAAGCAAGCGCCAAAGCAACAAGCTACACTAAAGCTAGCAACTAAGCCACCTAGGAGCAGTAGCGAAACAACTAGATATTATAGCACAAGAACAAACAAGCTAGAGCAAGCTTGTGAACCAAAAAAACAACTACTCGAACGAGAGCTAGCAAGCTACTCAACTACACTATGCAAATGAACTAACTATAAAGCTACTCAAACAAGAGGCTAAGCTACTTGGCTACTCCAGCAACTACATAAGAACAAGATACACAAAGTAAAGGAGCAAGTGTAGTGAAGCAAACCATAGGGGGCAAGGACATGGTGATTTTACCCTGAGGTTTGGTTGCATTCCAGCAATCTACATCCCGGTTGAGGCGAGTCCAAGGATCACCCTCCTCCATAAGCTAAACAAGCCATCAAGCCTGGCCCTAACATGGGCACTCACCTTTTTGGCGATCGATCAACAAGGCACTCCAACAAATCCACTAGTTGTTCTTCATGATCTCCTGTGGAGATGAGCACAAGTGCCCCTCACAATTAAAGATGGCAATGGGGACCCGATCCCTGATTCCCTGCAGGGAATTCTTCCATTAGGGGACGGGGATGGAGGAGAATTGATCCCCGCGGGGATGAAATTGGTAGGAAAGTTATCCCCGTCGGGGATGGCGGGGATGGGGATGGTTGCCTGGTCCCCGACCCCGATCCCCGCCTCCCCGCCCCATGAAGCAGGAGGCACCAGGCCCATTAAGTCGCAGAGTATATAATGTGCCATCCAAGTATCCAACCCTAATTCCCCAATCCTCCAGTCGCGCCGCACGCATTGTCGGCCCTCGCACACTTGCGGTCATGAAGGCCGTAGCTAGCAGCTCGCCCTGTTGCTCGTCATCGACTCGTCGGAGATTCGGAGTCAGCCTGGTGCAGTCGTGCTCTCGTCAGAGTCAAACCTCGGAAGCTTGGATCCGTGGCCAGAAGCTCGGTCCACCGCTAGACTGACTCGTCCGCCTCTGAGGTTTGGAGCTGCGGCCAGCCGGCCACTACCGCAGACATGGATACACTTGGATCTTCCTTGCCCATGAGCTCCGACGGAGGTATGTCAGAAACTTAGAAGTCAAATCTCTACTCTTTGGTCTATGGATCTTTAAAATCTTGCTTCGCTTGCTTCGTAGTAGACTACTAGACTAGTAGTTACATCTGTATTGTAGTATTGATAGTTCTGGTTCATACATGTTAACATTTAGTTCATTGTTTACTTTTGTCATGTGTGTTTTCTGAATTTTGATGCAAACAATGTAAAGGTTCAATGATGCTGTTGCATGTGTATTTCTGTATGCAGGGATGAGGATCCCCGCCGGGGATCGGGGATGGTGGAGGAAGGCTCCCCGTGGTTGTTCATGGGGACGGGGACGGGGAAAATTCCATCCACCCCCCCCCCCCCCCCCCCGCGTGCACGCGGGGACGGGGATGGTGGCTTAATCCCCAATGGGGAATTCCCCGTTGCCATCTTTACTCACAATGTTTGTCCTAAGCACCTTATAATCTTCAAAGGATTACTCCAAGCCGTCCGAGGCAACCACAAAGAGTAACAAAAATCCCACACCAACACACTCCTCTAGTGCCAATAGAGATGCACAAGAGCTCTGAATGCAAATGCACTAGATCACTTCCAATCTCACCGAAACTTGATCTCAAGTGTGCTTGTGTGAGTGGAGTATGGACTCTAGTATGAGTGTGTATCACTAGAAAGTGCCAAGAGAGCCAAATAGACGTGCACACCCTCTGATTGTAGAGCCACAAAAGAACTACTTGCATTGTTATGCCCTTTAAATGGTTTGTCTATGAAGTCACCGGAAAAGCACCAATGGTCACCGTAGTGACCCACCATAGAATGTCCGTGACTAGTTTAAACACTAAAAAATAGTTGTTACTCTAGCCTAAGCTCCAGTTCACCCTCAATTAACTCCATCACTAGAGAAATCTGGTGAGTGAAAACAACCACCACACAACTGTGAACCCCAACTGTTCACCGTTTCTCTGGTGAAGCTCTGGTGGGGCAGCATTGGAGAAACCCAACCCAAAACCTTGCAGAAGGTTTTTAGAGCCACCAAAAAACTCCATTGACCCCACTAGACCTTCGACACCCTTTGTTTGAAAACTCCGACACAACAACCTTTTGCCTGATTGTCGCCACATGTCCTAGTTTCTTCGGTGCACCATATCCGGTGGTCACCAAAGGATAACCCTAGAGCAGTTAACTCATGTGCAAAACCCCTCTTTGAGCTAGGGGTGAGCAAAAAACACGATAGCCAAACCGGAACTACCCAGACCTGGACCCAAATTACCCGTACCCGAAATACTCGATTAGAATTTCAATTATTGACTCCAAATACCCAATTTACTCGCATACACGATATTCAGAAGAGAGCCCAACTAGTCCAACATGTTCGTCAATGATCAATCATCATGCACCAATAGGAAAGTCCTCCCACAGCCACTCTGCTACACGTTTATTCCCAATCCCAAACCTCTAACCCCGTGACCACAACGACGGCCTCCGTCCTCCGACAAAACCTAGCGGCGCTGCCTAGAGACCTTGACGGCTCGATCGACCAGTGACCGTGAGGCACCTACCGCATGACGTGCAAGCCAGAGGCACGATGCTATCATGCCTTACTCCTGACGCTGCCCTCACCCATCATCGCATCGGGCATGCACACGCACCAGATCCTTGCCCCGGCTTCCTTCTCCTTCACCAGTTGCCATCTCTATTCTTTCTGTCCTTTGGCAAGCACCCAGGCAGTGCACGCACCCATGCCCCGGCACTAGCACTGGCGCGCCGCCACGGCCACAAGTCCATGCTAGCTCCTAGGAACTTGGCGGCATCAGGCCTCAAGAGGGAGATGGGTGTATTGTGTATCTCATGTAAATTGAGTAATACCCGAACCTGAACTCGATTTATCAGGTACCGAAATTTTGGGTACTACTATATTGGGGCGAATGTCGGGTATCAATTTCTAATAACCAAATTTACAATTACCCAAACTACCCAACCCGAAAATTTTGTGTAATCTGAATGGCTGAATGCCCACCCCTACTTTGAGCCTAAGCTCTTGTGCTCTTGACTCATGCACCACCAGAGAAATCTAGTGGCCCACCAATTAGAGTCTACACGACAAAATCGAAGGGGTCAATTGGGGTGCCCTAAGCTCTGGTGCACAAAGGACTTAATTATCCGGTGGGTGCTGTTACACCACACTAAGCCCCTTTATTAAACTATTTTTTTAAATGCGCTAACCCTCAAATGTGATCCACAAGACAACAACATCTTTAACACTCAGTTAGCATTTTCAAAATATTTTCAAAGCATTTTCTCTTGCTTTCTCACCACGTCACTAGGTCTAACACATATGTAATGTTATACACACCTAGTGGCACAGTAACCACTTTAGCTTTAAGATTCCCCTCTTAATAGTCATAAGTGAGTGTGTAGTGGTAGTTAAGGATCTCGGATGGAGAAATGACCAAAACAAAAATTGTAGATCTCGAAAAGTTATGCAACTTTGTAGTTGACTACTTTTCATTTGAAATCATCTATCCAACAAAAATTATATTTAAATTCTCACATTTTAAATTTGAATTTTTCAAATGACCTCGGATAGAGAAACGACCAAAACAAAAGTCGTAGATCTCGAAAAGTTATGCAACTTTGTAGTTGACAATCTTTTCATTTGAAATCATGTACCCAAGAAAAAAAATCATGTGAATTTCGTCACATTTGAAATTCAAATTCTTCAGACGACCTCGGATGGAGAAATTACCAATACCAAAGTTGTAAATCTTGAAAAGTTGTAAAACTTTGTAGTTGACGACTTTTTTATTTAAATTCATTTATGGTCCAAATACCCATTTCAAAACTAGATGAACATAAAGGAGCACGAATGTCCCAAATGGACGCAAGTGTCGTATAGGTAGAGTGGTTAGGTGACGAATGCACGAAGCGTGAGATCATGGGTTCAAGAGTTGCCAGCCGCGAAGCACACGTTTTCTGCGGGAAAAATTGACGAGGCTCATCACTGCCGAGACTAATTATGAACTCTTGACTATATAGATAATGTTAGTGATGAAGGCACATTATCGATAAGCAGGGCACGTAGATTTGTCCACCAAAGGAGAAAAATCGGCGCTCACTGGGATGATCATAATTCATAAGGGCATGCAAAAAATGAGATCATTCATTGCCTTTAATTAGGTGACCCAGACACCCAGAGTGCTGGCAACTGAGAGAATCCAGTACTGTCTTTGCGGCCTCTTCTGCATTAGTGTTATACACACTGTATTTTTCTGCTTTTGATTCTTCGGTTGGCTCAGTACTCTGTTCATTGCCTGACTGAGATTAAAATTAATTGGTTTATAGCCGGTCCATGTAATCAAATCAGTTCACAGTCGATCACCGTCGAATACCGGTTCTAGCTCCTGGGTGGATTCTGTTTCTGCGAGAATTTGCCTATGTTTCTGGGACCAATTTAGGAGGGTTATGACCCAGCTGTGAAGCCCCTTTGTGTAGTACTAGTGCAAGAAAAAGAGGCGGAACTTGATCCGATCCAACTGGATGAATTTTGTTTTGAAAAAAAATCAAATAGAAATATAAACAGGTATGGATAGAATTATCAGAACTGGAACGATGTACTAACTAAAAATACACTGTTTTTTAAAAAAAATCAAATGTAAATTTAGTTCTGTTCTGAAAGAGTACGTGTTCATCAGATGATTGTACTAGTCTTGGACTTGCACGACTAGTGGAGACCATAACTTCTGGAATGGCAGCAGCAGCTAGCATTCGTGTATCGTTCTTGAACTCCTCCGCATCAAAAATTGCTCGGCTGTTTGGGCCACTGCCATACTGGCCCAACCAGGCAACAAATCTGAGCCACCCTTCCCCTCCATATCTTCCAAACTAACAACCAATCTGGCATTAACAGAAGAACTCCCAAATCCCCAAACTTCCCTTAACAAAAGAAGCAACATCTTCAACCTGAAGCATTTCCATCTCAACCGGAGTATTGTCCACCTCTTTTTCTTTATCCCCACATGAAGAAACAACGGTATCAGTCCGCATCTCCCTTTCCTCCACAATTTTGTCAGTCAGTTCATCTAAAACGGTGTCAATAGTGACATCCATCCATGATTTCAGCAGCTTTCAGGTTCACTCAGATTTTGTGTAATAATAGCTATAAAGGAGATGAGTTGGAAAGGGAACGATAAGCTGTTTTTGGAGACATAAAACTTCTACTAATAACCATTCCTCCGAACTACATCTCCCTCTCAATTCTCTTTCTGTTCTCGCTCGAATCCCTTCCCCCATTGCTTACAGCCTTACACAAAAGTCCAACTCACACAAAACCTTGCATTGGTGTTATATGTTTGTTTGAGATTTAAATCCTTTAGCTTCCACACAATCTAGTTTCCCAAAATTCATGCAAACTGCCTTTTAGAATCTTTCGCTAAAAGAAACAGAGCTATGGCAGGGGACATCAAAAAAAACGGAGCCCTGATATTAGTACTAAGATTTCTTAAACAACTTGCAAGACTGAAGAAATCGATCCTTGTACGGAAATGCAGCTCTCCTTAGTCTTTGTTGTTCTCATGTACAATCAAAGGAACACATACACAAGCATGCTGTCTACGTACACACGGTGCGTGCATCCCCTGATGAAACGGCCATCAAAGAAATAATAATCCCGATGCAGCACAATTATATTATTATGCGACGCTGAAGGAGGCGGCGGCCTTCTCGACGCCCTTCCTGGCGCCCTTGAACCACCTCTTGTCGCCGGCCTGCGCCTTGCAGATGTAGAGCTTGCCGTCGGAGACGGTGGCCGTGATGAGCTGGTGCTTGCCGCCCTCGTCGCCGTCTGCCGTCCTGGTCAGCACGGACACGCTGTAGTACTGCTTGCCGTCCACCACGGGCGTGGAGCTCTCCAGCACGTTAGCCGTGGCCACAGCGCCGGTCTCGAACCCGCCCTGCAACAGCATGCGTGTAAGCTAGGCAGGCAAGCAGATGACGATGGCAATAACCACCAAGCAAGCAGAGCCACACAGAGACGACGAGCATGCATGACGGCGGGCAAGGTTACGGACCTCAGAGTCGGTGCTGCCGCCGAAGGCCTGCTTGCCGAGCAGGAAGTCGACCTGGGAGAGGAACTCCTCGGGGGAGCCGTACTCGGTGATGGTCTTCTTGGAGGTGGGCTGGATGATGACGGACACGTTGCTGTTGGCGTCGAAGTTGTCCTCGTAGCGGAGCACCTGCCCCGGGAACTCCCGCTCCTTGCTGGGGTTCCACTTGGACGGGATCAGCAGCTTGAACCCGTCGCCGCTGTACGCGATGTAGTCCGTGTTCGTCTTGGGCTTGCCGAACACGTTGGCTGCCGATGCCGATCCATCGATGCACGCACGCGGATCAGTCGTCAGGTACTCATCAGGCTAATTAATTAAGGTAAGAGATGAATTAAGGACGCCGGCCGGTGGTTCCGTTCGTTACGTACCTGCTTCTCCGTAGGCGGCGGCGGCGGGGCTGACCTTAGCGCCGACGGCGGCGACGCCGGCGAAGAGCGCGAGCGCGGCGCGGCGCGACACGTCGCTCTGATCCGCGGCGGCGTCCTGCTGCTTCTGGGCCTTGCAGACGAACAGCTGGGCGCTGCGCGGCGGGGCGGCCAGGCGCGGCGACGCGCCGAGGCGGGCGGTGGACTGGTGGAGGAAGCAGGAGGTGGACGCCATGGCTACCAAGCTGCTTTCTTTGCTTGCTTTTTGCCGCCTGCCTCAGGACTGGGAGAAGAGTGTGGATGGCACTAGCGCGGGTGTGTTAGCTAGGCCGCCGTGGCGTGTTAACGATGGGAGGCGGCGGTGGGGTCGCCGGGGCGCGCCTACCTGTGGTGCGCGGCGCCCCAGCGGATGGAGTTTGGATCAGGGACGACGCCGCGGGATAAGGCTCCGCGACGCGCCATTGGGCCACGTCGGATCGCGATGTTTGGGCCAACACACACTACTGGCTCTCCCTCTCTCTCTCTCTCGCTTTTGGCAGCACTGTCTCATGGTGTCTCTGGTATCGTCTACGGCTACCTGCTGGTTGTACCACACGCTAGTGTGGATCTTATTTGCCTTAAAATTTTGTTACCCTGTCCTGAACGGTAAGCAAGCAAATTCTGACTGAAAAAAAGGGTCACATTGTATGAACTTTGACTCACAAATAGTCAAATTAATACACAAGTTTACAAAATAAAACTCGTATCAATAGATTTGTATCCAAAGTGGCTCCAAGAATATATTGTTTTTTTTAGCGATTGACAACAAACTATGGAAAACTTAAAGAGTTCAAATATACTCCGTACGACTTTTCCCTCGCGCGCTTTCTAGCAACCCATGTCGATCGATATCTTTCTTTTGTGAAATCGACCAAGTCGGTGGATTGTTCCATCCATGACATGTCCAATGCCACTCTACTTCTAAGATGTTCCATGTTACCTTAAAGTTTTCGAATCTTTTGAATGAATGAAGTACTGAGAAAAGGGTGGATGCTTTAGAAGGTCATATGGTCTAGTGGAAGATCAGAAAGGTATGATGATGGACATTGCTTTAGCCTTTTATAAAGACCTGTTTAAAGACAAACTGAAGATTTCCTTATCTCATGATTTTTGGGAACAAGATGAGAGAGTGTTAGTTAGTGAAAATGATTTGTTGATATATCCTCGTTCTGAGAATGAAATAAAGGATGTAGTTTCGAGTTGCTATGCTAAAGGTGCTATAGGACCAGATGGGCTTTCCTTAATGTTTTATCATAAGTTTTGGGATCTTATTTAGAAGTATTTGTTAGCCATGTTTGAGGATTTCTTTAAGGGTAATTTAGACCTATGCAGACTAATTTTTGCAATGTTTCTTTCATTCCAAAGTGAAAGGAGGTTAAGTCTATGGAGAACTTTAGACAAATTAGTCTTATTAATTGTAGTTTTAAAATCTTCTCCAAAGTTCTTACTCTTAGGTTAGGTAAGATCATAGAAAAATGGGAAAATTGGTTTCATAGCATCGAAAGATTACGATGTTCGGAAAATACCATCGAAAGATATCCATCACGTAAAATACCACTGAAAGAATGAACCGTTACCTCAAAATAGCATTCTATCACGGTCCCCACAACAAAGTGCTTTTATTCGGGGTACAATATTTAGGGTGCATAGTTCAAATTCTTCTAAGGAACCTGGTATTATTCTAAGACCGAGTTAGCTGAGATTTCTTATTTGAGATCTTAGAATTAAGAGGTTTCAATCCTATTTGGATTAGCTGGATAATTCAGTTAGTGAGGGGTGGCTCTATTGGAGTGAACCTAAATGGTGAAGAAAGTAGGTTTTTTAAACCAAGTAAAGGATTAAGACAAGGGGATCCTATCACTACCACACAAATGATTCTGCGAGACAGTGGCCTCCTATTAACGGAGGCGAGCACGATAGGGTGTCGCCTCCGTTAATGGTTGGCTGCCCTTGGGGAGAAGTGGTTGCCTCTGTTAATGGTTAACGGAGGTGGCTGACTTAAGGTGACCGCCTCCGTTAATGGTCTATTAACGGAGGCGGACACTTTATGCCTACCACCTCCAATAATGGATTAACCGAGGCAGTCGTTGTTAGTTGTCCGCCTCCGTTAATATATCATTAACTGAGACGAACGATTTAAGTGGTCCACCAACGTTAATCAACTAATAGGTGGTCGGACAAAGACAACTGACTCGGATGCCAGGTCATTAACGGAAGCACCCACATTATAGCGCTGGCCTCTGTTAATTGATTAACCGAAGGCGTCATGAATATTTGTCATGAATATTAGATTAATGAATATATTTTGTTAACCATGTTTATTTGTCGGTATGAGATATATTGTAGTTACTAAAGTGACTATGTTCGGTTTATATATAATTTCAAACGATTGCATAGTTTACATGCCACATTGGTCACAACATCATATATACATTAATTGCTAGAGCTTGTTTATGAAACAGTGAAATAAAATCCTGCACTGAGAGGGCTAGTTTTATTTCTCAATACAGGTCTATAAAACTAACATGACAATTTTGGAAACAGTAAAATAAAACCCCTAGTGAGACTGACTAAAACATGTTGGTTCGAAGAAGCTTGTTGGATCCTGAACCCCCACCAGAAGTCATATACCTCATTCATCAACTGCAACTAACTACTCTCTCTGTTCTAAATTATAAACCACTGTAGCTTTATCTTGAGTTAAATTTCTCTAGTTTTGAATAAATTTGTAGAAAATTTTATTAACATCTACAATTTGGCACAGAGGATTGATATGTAGGTTTCTATGTGAAAGCTATTGTATCTAAAAAGTCAAAAGGGTTTATAATTTGGCACAGGGAGTTTAGCAACTTCACTAAAAATCACATGATGAGAAATCGGAATGCACATAGGAGACCAAAAATTTAAGTTGCCGAGGATAAACGCTCCATTGAGATCCAGTTAAAATGTTTCATCGCGACATGCATAGGTTGTTTACGGTATATACTGCAATGTTCTTTTCTAAATGAGACGCACTAAAACATTTGGTGTATGCACATTGATGTTGTAAAGCCTAGCTTCTACAGGACGCAAGGATACTTTTTAAAAATTTTGGCTATTACTCCCTCGTTCTGTTTACATAGGCCATAATAGATGTGAAATAATCGTAAGTAAACATTTTACAATTAATTTCTCTTAAAGTACTCAATCATAACAATTTAAAACTAATATATTGTATCAGTTATCCTAAACGCAAAACAATAAATAGACGGTTACCCTTTATTTAGCGTTTAGCCCGTTTAGATGATTAAACAAAGTTAAATAGCCTAAACGGTTTGGTATAATAACACTAAAATATACGTATTTATTTATGTAAAAGTCAAATATGTTAGAAAATATACATGTTTATGTATATAAAAAAAATTTCTAACAAACAATTTTTTTGAAAGAAAACTAAACCCAATCCACCTCGTATACTTATGATGTTAATTAGTTATGTGCTAAATGTGGTAGCTGTAATCCTATATTGACTAATTAATGAGTTAAATGGTCATTTTTGGCTCATTTAGTCACACATAACTCAATTCTATTTAGACCTTTTAGATGTTTTTAACGGGTTTAAACAGTCCAACTATTTGATTTACCGTTTAAGGTCTAAATGACACGGGTGACGTTTGTTTACTGTTTAAACATTGTATAGACATATTAAACGGCCGTTTAGGCGAAAAAATTTAAAAGAAATGATGAAATGCATTCTATTGGTACAACTTTGGACAATAAATAATAAAACACACATGTATTATAAATTTGATCATTTGTTGATGAAAGGTTGACTTATAAATCCAGTACGTGATAATTTTTACATCATATTGAAGGAAATGGAGGAAGCACTTTATTCTTTCCGGATACTTTAAGTGGTGGGTTGCGTCAGAATTTTACGATAGATTCGCTCCAGAAAGATCGAGTTTTCAGATAGGATAAAGTCGTGTCAGCTGACGCGAGCTCAGTATAACGTGGGCAACTTCCTAGCCAAATGCGAGGTGCATCGACTTGTGACAACGCTTTACCGTACGTCCAAACACCAAACAAACCTCATCACCCCGGAATTAGACTGTTCTATGGACGAGTAATGTCTATTATATGTTGCATATATAATACGGACTTGCTAGCGTCCAGACGTCTGATTCGGGGTGCTAGCGTCGGACGGTACCCGTTCACCGAGCGAGTGAGCACCCCAGTGTGTCGGGCTAGCGAGCGAGCACCCCAGCAGCGGGCTTGTGCCGCCGGACGCTTCCCACGCGCATTCCATGTGCAACCCTCGATATATTTTTAAAACATCCAGATACAACAGTTGCAACATACAAAAGAAGATATATTAAACACTTGAAACATGCGCCTGAAACACTTGCAAAAACACTTGAAAACCATTGCAAACATATGCAACATCCAGATGAAACACTTGCAACAGACGCATGAAACACTTCAAAAAAATACGCTTACAACATGCATGTATATGCAATATCCAGATGAAAATACTTGCAACATACGTCTGGTGCAGATGAAACATTTAGAACATACACTTGAAACATACTTGTATAGCCATTGCAATATTTGCAACATCCCAATCTATTTTTGCAACACCGAACGAAACACTTGTAACGTACATCTAGAATATCTAAAACACCTTAAACATATGTTTACAATATGCGCTTTCAGCACAACATCTCTTTGATGCTTAGGAATGGAGACTCGTTAGTGTGTGGAGTTCACCGATGTAGAGCTTGCCAGTGGGGCGCGGAGCTCGCCGCTCCGGTGGAGAAAGCCACAACAAGTCTGGTAGAGAACGCCACGGCGAGTCACTCCGATAGAGAAGGCGGACCGCACGCTGGAGAAGGCCACGGTGGGTGGTAGACGCGGTAGAGAGAGAAAGACGGACAGCCGCGGTGGGCATGAGGCGCCATGGAGAGGGAGGAAGACAGGCAGCCGTATTGGGACGTAGTGGAGAAGCCGGCCATCGTCCGAACGCCGTGAAGAACACCGAGGTGGCGCGGTGGAGCGCGATCGGCGCTACGGTGGACAGCCTTCTAGAGAGGATGAGAGGCTTATAGAGAGGACGAGTGGAGAAGAGGATACGATATTGGGCCATTGGGTTGGTGTCGCGGCCCGCGAAGGGCGACGTCCGGACGATGTAGGCATTTCCATATATAATATCTTTCATCTACCAGGGGCGGATCTGCACCCCGGGCTGGGAGGGCTGCAGCCCGGGGCGAGCTCAGAAAAACACTGAATACACCTCTTTAGATATAGCCCAGCAACAGTTCAGACATACACCGTACAGGTAGCGGCCCTCTGCAACTAGCAAGCACCAGACATCGAGCATCGATTGGCTCCTCTCAAGCTTGAAAGCCTGAGCTCTTCACTATTTTTGTTGTCTGTTGCACTTGACTCACTGTCAATATCTTCATGCTTCATGAATACCAGATGGTTTTTTAGGTCATTAATAATTAAGGAAAAACAAAGTGTTATTTATTTTTGCGTTCATACTATAATATATTTGTTACATGTTTCCACTTGTGTAGCGTTTACGCTTTGTTAATTGTTAGTATGACACTGATATAGAATTTTGATATTCATCTTTGTGTAATATAGTTTAGCCCCCCTCGTGATGGATTTCTAGATCCGCCACTGTCATCTACCATTCGATCTCTACGCAAGGTCACGTTGACAGAATTATGTTTTCTTTTGTATCTACCCGAATCTATTTGTTGCAGTAGAACGAAGTTTGAACAACAATCGATTATCAACTATACAAATCCAAATTAAACCTTAATGACTCCATACTTAGATGTTCAACTGAGACAAGAATGCATCGCAAGGAGTAGCAAAATTGCAATGCTTTAATAAGCAAAGATATATACACATGACAAGAACATAGTCCATCAGATTACACCTTTCCTGCCAGACATCACCCAAACCAAAAGATTTGCAAAATGATCACATTACTCAAAAGCATGGTGAAACTTCTGTTATTAATGTGTAATTGACAGCCTAGATGCCACTGACATCGAACATAGATTGGCGTCAGTTTTGCCCACCGCCGCCGCCGTCACCACCGCCATTGCCGTCGACCATCTTGCTGATGAACTTGGGGATGGGGACCTCGTACCCAAACAGCGAGAAGTTGGGCGGCAGCTGCGGCATCTTGGGCCCCGACGGCATCGGCGGGAACGAGATGTTGGCGAGGCCCGAGAAGTCGGGCATCTTGGGGATCTCCGGGATGTCGGTGGGGAGAGCCGCCGCCCCAGGCTGGCCGGCAGTCTGTTGCTGCGCCGCGACGAGGCTGGCCAGCATCTCGGGCGTGATGTTCGCCGGCAGATGGTTCTGCACCGCCGGGAGCTTGGCCAGCACCTCGGGCGGCAGGTTCGCCGGCAGCTGGCCCTGCACCGCCGGGATGGTGGCCAGGATCTCGCTCGTCTGCAGCTGCCCCTGCGACGCCTCGATGTTGGCCAGCGTCTCCGGCGGGATGCTGGCCAGCACGTCCGGCGGCACGTTGGCCGGGAGCTTCGCCAGCAACTCCGGTGGGAGGTTCCCGTAAGCTGGGACATTGGCCGACTTGTTGGCGGGCGTGCTCACCGGGAGGTTGGCCCGGATGTTCTTCTCCGGCGACCCGGCGGTAGGAACCGGCGCCGGTGCACCTGCTGCTGCCTGGCCATTTGGAGCCGCCGCAGGACGCTCGGCGAGAAGGCGTTGGCCATTTGGAGCCGCCGCGGGACGTTCGGCGAGATGGCGTTGGCCATTTGGAGCCGCCGCGGGACGTTCGGCGAGGAGGCGTGAGGATGCACAAAGATGGAGGTGGGAAGACAAAAAAATGGCCAGGAGAGTCACGTAGCCCAGAGGCCTCATTGTGACTTTCCCGTGGAATCGAGATTCCAAACCCAGCAAAATGGAGGGCCGCAAACAGAGATGGAAGATTGCCCAGGACATATATAAGAATCTAAAATAAAACAATGAAGCTAAATTTAGTGACATGCATGTTTAATGGCAACACGGCAAAATGATCAGCTTGCCGTGAGAAGCTGGGAATAGCTCTAAACAACATAGCCAGCTAAATATAGAATTCAAGTTCCACTCATGGTTCATTGGAACAACAGAAAACTTAGACATAGAAGACGCTAGATATATCTTTACACTACATTGGAACAACAGAAAACTGTCCGATATTCATGGCATATCAGGAGAAACGGACTCGACATCATCCTACCATCTGATCATGGTTCACTGCTACTTGAAATTCCAGATATAAAAGACGCTAGATATATCTTTACAGTGCATTGGAACAACAGAAAACTGTCAGATATTCATGTCACGTCAGGAGAAAGGAACTCATCATCATATCTCCATGTCTTGACGCTCTGATGCATGACCACTCTGACTGTTAAGGGCAGCATCATGTGCCTTGACCTTTCCTTTCAGTTGTCCAAGGCCATCCATCACTGACTCAAACAGTGCATCAGATGTCGCTGCCTTCTCTGCGACATCATAGAACGATTTGCATAACACATCAAAACGCTGTGCAATTGGTGCGTTGACATTCTCATCATACGAGCACGCAATAGAGGTGTGCCTACGCTCCAAATCCTTTCTCCACCTCTGCAGAACATACTTGGAGGGCACTTCTTTGATCTTCATCAGAGTAAGTACAGAGATGATATGGCAACACAAGATTCCTCGAAATTCAAAATGATGGCATGCGCATTTCACATCACACCCATCTCCATTAAACCAGACACAGAAGTCCAATGTAAGTTGTTGCTCCCTGATTTTAACATCTTGAGCAACATTGAATGTGTAAGATGTACCTTCATGTTTCACAACTTTTGGATAACAGTAAATTTTACCTTTTAACTGCTCCTGAAATTCTTCAAATTTTTTATTTGTGTATACTAACTGGAACTGCTTCTCAATATCATAATGAGTGATGCAAGATGCCACTTCCTGAGAAGACTTAAAATCAGCATCTTTTTCCTTCTCAGCCATATCTCTTAGTGCTTTGCTGTATTGTTCCAGAAACTGGTTTATTGTCGTTACGGAACTGACATATCCATCAAACAAAGCATATTCACTTTCACACTCTTTTGTGACAGCCATGCCAGCCCAAAAGGTATCTTTTATATAAGCAGGTGCCCATTTTTGCCAATTAATGCACAGCTGAATAAGCCAGTCATTGCCTTGAAGGCCAAACTTGCTGATCATCTCAATCCAACCTTTCCCAAATTCACCTTTTGTCAGTGACTCATAGATCACATTTGAGAAAGCGAATTTAATGTCTTCTAACTTTGAAAGTCCACGGAGCTTTTCAGGGATTTTCTTCATGATACTCAACAGACACCAGCTATGGTAAGTTTGAGGAAAAACTTGCTCAACAGCAGCCTGCATTTCATCGCACTGATCGGTAATCATGCCTTTTGGTGGTTTGTTAGACATACAAGCTAACCAGGATTTGAACAACCATACAAAAGATTCTGTGTTCTGATTTGACAGTAGGCCGCAGCCCAGAAGAATTGGTTGTCCATGATGATTTACACCAACAAAAGAGGCTAGAGGCACTTCATACTTGTTTGTTAGGTAGGCCGTGTCAAACTTCACAACATCCGAGAAAGATTCATATGCAGCCCTACTTCTTGCGTCTGCCCAGAAAACATTCCTCAGCCGGGAATTTTCATCAAAGTCCATGGCATAGAAAAAGTTTGGATTCTTGGACTGCATGCGGAAGAAGTATCGATAAAGCACATGTGTATCTTCGGCACTAAACTTCAGCCATGTTTCCTCTTTAGAATTGTCTGTGCACTCATTCTCACCAAGCTGTGGATTTTCAAAGCCTCCACCTTGCGCATTGTTCGCACAAACTTCTGACCTGCCACTTGACTCTAGCCTTCTTTTTTTAGCACTCACCCCAGTTGTCTTGTTCCGGCACACAATGACCCCTGTCTCGCTTGGACTCAAATCATGGTTGTGCTCGAGTATGAGTGAAGTTAAGCAGAACTTGTCAGGGCCATGAAGTCTCAAATTGAGTTTAGCTGGACACTGTGTTTTGGTGGAGGGATTCTGTTTCGATTTATTTCTGGAGCTGGAGCTGCACTGAGCTTTCCCCTGTCTGTTGCAAGCGAGAGTGAAATACTGCAACTTCTCGTCCGTGGTTTTGGAGGTCCTCCGTGTTATAGCGAATCCCTTCGCCCGAGCATATCTCTGACTGAACGCGATCGCGTCGTTCTCGCTATCAAATAGCATTCCCTTCACTGGCTCCATGAATCTTATCTCCTCGGCGGCAAAATCACCCTCTGCATCAACTGCTTGCAGATCCGCGTTATCTTCCCGCACCGCATCTGTGGATCCATTCCCTGCTAAGGCGACAAACTCATCCTCGCCACCAGATGTCTGTGGGTCTGCATTGCCTTCGTACACCACCACTTTTAGGGGCTCGATTTCGGCCATTACCTAGAAACGCCAAGGAATCAAGAGAACCGCCTAATTAGAGCCCAATCCAGAAAGACCCAGAACAGAACTGGTGTAGTAGAAGCAAAGGTGTAGGCATCAACCAACCAGGCAGGTGTTCTGTATCCAATAGAAACGTAGATGGCTTCTGGTTGTGCAGCTGCAGGCCTTCAGAGTTCAGAGACATGATTCCAGTGCTCAGTGAACACGAATATAGGATCGGCTACAATGTAAGGCAGAATGTTCAGAAGACGAATAAACAGCGGTAGCAGGACGACCGAAATGTTGAGGCAAGGATCCCAATCGAAATCGGATCTTCTGCTACACGGCACCGCGCACGAACGACGAGGCCTGCCCCAGATCTAGTAGAGAAACACGCACCTGCAGCACGAGGAGCCTCGATTACGCCGCTCCCCGCCGTGAGCGCGGCCGGCCGCACGAATCGCCCCCGCCGCCGTCGCTTCTTCAGCGCCGCGGATATCGGACGGGTTTCCCCAGGGGGCGCAGACGCAGACGCAGGGATCGCCGAGGCGAAGAAATGCTCCCGCGGGTGCGGACCGAGGAGAAGGTGTGCCCACCCGGGAGGTGCGGCGGCGGCGGCGGCGGCGGGCGGAGCGAGTGGTGGCCGGTGACGGTGAGCGAGCGTTCAGCTAGCCCGGGAAACGAACAGCGCGGAACGTTGGTTTTTCAGCCCAACCAAGTACTCTACTCTAGCATCCAAAGACCGCGACATCCCAGGATACCATCGAAAATTCGCCGTTACGCAAAATACCAATGAAAGCAGTAATCTAGCATTATGTTAGTTTATTGTTAACGACGTCTACCTCACGCTCACTCAGATAGGACATTCCCGCTCTGTCATCCTCTCCCCACCCTCTTACCAATCCCCGACATGTTGCACAGTCGCTCATTTCAAGCGCCGGCCAAGCCCTCTCCACTCCTCGCTCGACTCCACCTAGCCCTTGTTTACTTCCCGAATCTGGGCCGCCAAAATCGGAGCCCAACAGGGAAAGGCCCGAATGCAACTAAACGCGCTCCGGAATCGGCATCCGAGTCGGCCCTCCTATACGCCCCCACCGACAACCCCGGCCTGGAAGTTATCCATTCGTCTGCCTCCCTCTCGTCCGCCGCACTCCAATCCCCGAAATTCCTCAGCCTCGCCCTCTCCCCCGCCGGCCGCCCTCTCCCCCCGCCGCTCCTGCTCCCACAAGATCGAAGCCCTTCCCGGCCGGATCCACCGCGCCCGGTTGGAGAGGCCGGTCCTTGACCTCGTTCCCGGCGATGGAAGGCGGCGGCAACGGTTCCGACAACGACGACGGGCGGCGCACCTTCGACCTGTTCTCCATGGCGCCGCCGCCGTCCGGATCCGGTGGCAACCACCCCAACGCGGGTTCGCCGGCCTTCCGATCCGGGGGGGGGCGCCAGGATTCGGAGCCGGTGCGTACCCACCGTACGCCTCCGCCGAGGGGGCCTCCGCATCCGGTGGCCACCACTGGTACTCCTACGGCGCGGGAGGGTCCGGATCCGGTGTCCAGCACCCGTTCGGGTACGCGGCAGGGGCGGCCGGATCTGGTGGCTACATCCCCTGCTCCTTTCCGCCTCCGTACTCTGCGGCGACCGCAAGCCACCTAGGGTTCTCGGGGCTCAACCTCAATGCAAGCTCCTACCCGGACATGGACGACTACGAAGGCATGCTTCGATTTGGCGAACATCATGGAGAAGTGCGAGGCGGCGCACACGTGGACATGGCTCCCGCGCCTCCCGTCGCTCGCGGGCGCCGAAGGCCATCAAGGGCGCGCGGTCTTCGTCGTGCCTCCGTGAACATCAGCAGTCAAGTCCCGGTATTTTTCCTTCATTCACCTCCTAAAATGTTGCATGCCCCTTCTCTCTATATTTCTACTGCTTCCTTCTTATTTATGCAAGTTGAACTTGGATTTGATGCGATGTCAGTGGTGGAATCGGAGGTTAACTTGGATTTGGGCGTACATTGTAGTGCAATCTTGAATCGATGGATTTAGGTTGGAGTAAACATACAAACCCAGCACAGTCTCAGCGGGTACTTGATTGCATTTCATTTTAGTGAAGTAACCTGGTGGATGTGCTGTCTAGTAGGTACTTGATTGCATTTCACTTGCTTACTTAAATATAGTTTTTCTAGTCTAGAGATAATCGAGGTGAATGACAATGAGTTAATATGATGCCGTGACAGTGTCAATGTACCGGCAAATATATAGATTGCAACGGGACATATAATTTAATATGATGCCGTGACAGTGTCAATGTCAATGACAATGAGTTAGATTTTATTCGGAATATATTCAGTCTTGTATCGCTAATATTCTGTCCCCAATGGAATATAAGGAAGCTTGATAGTGAAATGTTGGAAGGAAATGGTACAGGCTTAGCCCACTTGTTTGTTGTTTTTCTGCTCTTTAGCTAAGAGTCTAGGAAAGCTCTTGTTCTGCTAAATCATGAATATTGCAAGCACTTTTTCTTAAATTACCATCCCTGTCTCCCATGATCCCATCAGCATGAATACATATATGAACGTTTTCCCCCTTGGTCTACAATGTAACAAGCACAAAGCAAGCAGATAAACTGTTTTCACCTTTTTGACTTTTCACATGCATATTCTTTATCTGTCAGCACCAGCGTGTGTTGCTCAGTTAGGTGTGACTTAACTGTGCAGTAGCCCTGTTCACTTGAAGTTCTCATCCTGATTTATCAGTCATTGGTACATAGAATTTACCGTATTACCATATGTTAGTTGTATCTTATACTGTATAATTTAGTACAAGGTGATTCTTTACCGTATTACCATTTGTGAGTGGTTGTTTCCTAATTGTACAAAGTGTTTTTTATTATGATTTATAATGGCATTGCTGGTTATTTGGTAAGTTGATTGGGCAATGCACGTCCAGGGACAGAACCAACACTTCAACGACAGGGCCAATTGGAACAAAGCGGATACCAAGACGTTCTGTGATATTTACTGCAGTCAAATTGCTGCTGGCAGATGCAAACAAGGCCAGATGAGCAAGTTTGGCTGGCATGATGTGCAGGAAAGGTTCCTAGTTGCCACTGGTAAGAAACATGACAGCGAGCAGTTCGGCCATAGGGTGCGAGAGCTTAAAAAGCTTTGGTTGTTCATCGAGGAACTTCGCCACACGGCTTCCGGCGTAGGAAATAGACCCGATGGCTCCATCATTGCTTCTGACAAGTGGTGGGACGATAAGCTTGGCACGAACAAGGTACCCTAGTTTACCCCTTCATTTCTATCCACATTGGCATCTCTATTACTATTGATTACCATATCGGGGTTGTTTGCACTACAAAAAAAAGAAGAGTGGGCGGACCTCAAGAATGGATGGCCAGATTACATTGATGAATTGGACACCATGTTTGTTGGGAATGCTGTGACCGGTGCCTCTGCATTTGCTCCTGGGGCAAACCGGCAGCTGAACTTCATTAGCAGCGACGACGACGAACAAGCAACAGATGAGTTTTGTACCCCTCGGAGCCAATCCACCCCTCAGCATTCTGGATTCACTCCTGCCTCTGCAACTCCTGCCAGCAGTGGTAGCAAGAGGAGTGCAGACAGCACTCGCAGCACTGCTGCAAGTCCGGTCAAGGGCGGCGGACTGCAAGTCATTGGCAAGAAGCCCAAGAATGTTGCAGTGAGAAACATGAACATGGGAATGATGAGGTGGCAGGACCTCTATGAACAAAGGACAGCAAAAATGGTGTCTATCTGGGGGGAGAAGAAGGAGTTGACGCAGCATCAATTGAACCAGCAGCAGGAAGCAAAGGACAAATTGAGTGGAGAGCTGGAAGCTGTTGTTGAAGCAGCAAAAGCCATTGGGGTTGACAAGATGGAACCAGAGCTTTGGAGAGGTGTTTGCAACATCGCCAATACCTATAAGGACACAAAGATCTTCCTGATATCCCCACCGGCCCAACAGCTTCAAATGATCAAGGACTTCGCTGTCATTCCGGTGCTGAAATAAGTCTTTTGCATGCATCCATTGCACGTACATGTGCACTAGTAATGCTGTCAGTTGGTGTGTTGCTTTTGTTTTTGCTTTGGTTGTAGAACTATGTCAGTTATGTCTGTGGTTGTGATGGTGAACTTGTTATGTTAAAATCAGTGGTGATGTGCACTTTAACTTGTACATTTCGGTAATGTGTGGCAATGGGATATAGGTCACTGCATGTGAATAAGTGTACGTACTGACTCTGCAGTTTTTTGCGATGGGCAGGAAATGGCAGCTCCGGTTGCTGGTCCAGAAGGGCCAGTTGTTAACCATGCCGAGGAGGAAGAATGGTGGGACGAATTATGGGACATGCTGACAGAAGACGATGAAACAATCGGCATCGTGACCGGTATGTACCAATATGCTTCGCATATTGACAAGTATTGTAGTAGACGACCGTATAGGACACCACCGTTGAGTGGATTAGAATGGGTAAACAACAAGCTGGCAGATCCAGAGGCCTGCTATGACATGTTTAGGATGCATCCTGACTTGTTTTATAGGCTGCATGCCGAGTTGACCTCTAATTATGGACTGAAACCATCACCCAAGTCTACCTCTATTGAGGCTTTAGCCGTCTTTCTTTGGATTTGTGGGGCACCACAATCATTTAGGCAAGGTAGGGACAGATTCGAGAGGTCAATGGGTACTGTACATAACCTGTTTCACAAAGTGCTCAAATGTATGGTAGACTTTGCAGCTAACATCATTCAACCTAGGGACCCAGCTTTTGAACACATGCATACCAAGCTTCTAGACACTAGATTCTTCCCTGAATTCCAAGGTTGTATAGGGGCAATAGATGGCACTCACATTCCTGTAGTGGTGCCAGAGGAGATGTTCACACAGCACTTGTGTCGCAAGAATAAGACAACCCAAAATGTCATGGCGGTTTGTGACTTCGATATGTTCTTTACCTTTGTCCTTGCTGGCTGGGCTGGATCGGTGCATGACATGAGAGTGTTAGACAATGCAATCAGTGAACCGAAATGGAATTTCCCGAAGCCACCTAGAGGTACACACTTTTCCGTATTTGATGACATCCTTCTAATATTGAGAATGCAAACTTACAGGAACTACATCATGTAGGGAAGTTGTACCTGGTGGACTCGGGGTACGCGAACAAGATGGGGTTCCTGTCTCCTTATCGGCAGACGAGGTATCACATCCAAGAGTTCCGAAACGCCGAAGAACCACAAGGTATGAAAGAGACATTTAACCATGCACATTCGTCTCTACGAAATGTGATAGAAATGGCGTTTGGAGTGCTGAAAATGAAATGGCGCATATTGTTGGGTATACCGAGTTATGCACCTGAAACACAGACACATATTATATGTGCATGCATGGCATTGCACAACTTCATTAGGATCAATGGTGGATGTGATAAGGACTTCTTTATAGTTGATAGCAATGAGAACTATGTGCCAGCGGAAGCGAATTGGGATCAGCCGGAGACAGAGGATGCTCCTGAAAGTGAGGACGACATCAACATGAATCTGTGTCGTGACGTTATGGCTCAGCATTTGTACAATAGAAAGCATTCTTGATTGCGGGATATTCATTATTTGTGTACATGATGAGGATCTCCTTTGTGAGGGGCTGTATCCACTTTGTAGACATTTTTATTTTTGTGATTTGTTGTGCTTGTAAACTTTAACATTTTGGTGATGTTTGCATTATATTTGGAGTTGTATTGGCTTGCAATACGCCTGTACAGGCCATGCACGCGGCAGGGTTGTTTGCATGGGTGGAAAGGGCATTAATTAACCTATAGAGCCTACACAGCTACTGAAGAGAGCAGCAGTCTGCATGTGTGAACAGCTACCGATTTTGGCCTCTGTCGGCACAGTCACAGCAGCAGCTGGCAGACCCGATTTTGGCCACCAAAATCGGGATCTAAACAAGCGCTTAGATGGAGATGCCTGACAGAGAGGTGGTGGCTGATCCAGGACTTGGCTATGGCGCATTGCTTCGTATCACCGCACGCATACGTCGAGCTCATCGTGCTGAGACCATCCGTACGTCGAGCTGTGCCACAGACCCACCAGGCGTAGCTCCTGCTCCCCGGCTACGGAGGGAAGGCGTGCTAACCCGCAGCAGAGAGGACGCGACAAGCCATGGGCATGGGTGGCAGGCACGCTAGCTTCTACTCGGCATCATCCTTCTCCATCACCTTGTGCGGCCGCGATGGGACAGCCCACCATTGTCGGCCACAAGGATGCAAGTGAAGCAACTCGCCACCATATAGCTCTACCCCTGTTCCGTGAATGTGGTGACGGACAAGACCTACAACCACTGGTTCAATATGGTACCTATGTGAACAGCGTCGAGTACAAACCCCAAGCCAGAGGTCGTCATTTATGACCTGGCACCAGGTCATAAATGACGACCTCTGGCTTGGGGTTGTCACTGACGTCGCGGGATGTTGTTGAACCAGAGGAGCATAGACATGGCAGACGTGGAGCCATGGAGGTCTCACGCGTCAGGTGTGAGGAGGATGGAGACGTAGAATTGGACATGCTACTACCTACTATATGTGCTGTGGAGCATGGACATGGCAGTTGCGTTTTTTTCTCTTTCACAGGTAGGTGGAGCCATGGAGGTCTCAGGTGGGTAGAGCAGAATAGAAGTTCATGGCATTATCTCAAAACGTGATGGAATGGTATTTTCAGATAACGGTAGGTTCTTTCGGTGCTATTTTACGGATGAGCATACTTTCAATGGTACTTTCCGAATATCATAATCTTTTGGTGTCATGGAACCAATTTTTTTTAAAAAAATTTAAGCCCAACCCACGTTGGGCCGTCGGCAGGCCACGGCCCATCAAGCGTTACGGGCGTCACGGGCTCGTTTGGGCTTTTGGTACACGCTTTGCTAAACGTATGGCTGCAGTGTGTGTCGGCGGTGTAGGGAGGAAAATATCACTGACAGGTATGGCCCACGCTCGCTAAACGTATGGCTGCCAGGAGGACGCCGTGAGCCCACACACAGCCCAATCAGGATAGTGGGCCCCGTAGCCCACCTGTCCGGCTGTCCCTGTCGATGAACTAATTGCTCTTCCCCCAACTACCTTTCCTCTCCCGGTCTCCCCCGGCTGCTCTGCCTCGCCAATTCGCCATTGGTGAGCAAGAATCCCCGATACCTGGTCCGTTGCCTACTGTCATCGTCCCAGAAGATCAGGGCGCCCCAATTCGAGCTCACCGCGTCGAACCGCCGCTGTTCCTCGGTAAGTTCATCCCTTTCCTAGTTTCCTCCGGTCAATTTATACAAGCCTTATCCAATTCGTTTTGGCCGGCTGGATGGTTGCTTTACCTTTTCTGCAACCTGGACCTGAATAAAGAATCCGCCGTCGAGGTGGACAAAAAAGAAGGCTGAGCTGTTCAGGTTCCAATTTTTTAGAGTTCCTGAGCTGTTCAGGATTCAGGCTATTAATTCAGAGTCGAGAGTAATACGCCATGTGCTCTGTTTAATCTCTTGTTCAACTAATCGCCCAGCACATCAGTATTTGTATTTTGTAAGCACCCGTGAGCTTTTTTGTAAGCCTTTCGGCCTTGCTGCAGCAGACCAGTTTGAGAAAATTTACAGAGACACATTTCAAAAAAAAAAATTTACAGAGACAAGAAAGAAGCATATGGCTCTGAGTCTCTGACTCACACTGACTGGCTCTACACGTGTTTCGTGGTTCCGTGGATTCAGCGTGGGGCGCAGGATCGAAGATGCCGGAGCATTCAGAGAACGCGGCGGCGGACCTGATGGGTAACATCATGGAGACCATCGCGGAGAACCTGCCGAAGCAGAAGTCGGTCCGGTTCGACGACGGCGAGGGCTCCTCCATCTCCGACCAAGCCAAGAAGCTGTTCGGCGGCGGTGAGAACAGGAAGAGGTCGGTCCACCACGTGCTGGGCGGTGGGAAATGTACGTATTGCATTGCACGCCCTCTTGGCATCTTCCATTCCACGCACCCATAGCAATTAGCAAGTGCTAGCAACATATATAGTGGTGTCATCAAGTGGCTGACTGTCTGCAAATTAATCCTCGTGATGTATGATGAATGATGGCTGACGATGGCTGCAGCCGCCGACGTGCTGCTGTGGCGGAACAAGAAGATCTCGTCCAGCGTGCTGGCCGTGGCGACGCTGGTGTGGGTCTTCTTCGAGTGGCTGGACTACCACTTCCTCACCATCGTCTGCTTCCTGCTCGCGCTCGGCATGGCCGTCCAGTTCGCCTATTCCACCTTCGTCGCCATGCTCAACAGCGGGTACGCCGTACGCATGCGGCTTTACTGCGTTCTTTCTTCCGATGCCATTACCGAGCTGCTGCGGTAGACGTAGATATGATGATAATTGATAACAAACCAAAAATGCCCCCACCCCACCCCACCCCCGGGCTGCTCAACACATTGCATTGCAGGTCCCCTTCCAGCGTGCCTCGTGTGCAGCTGCCGGAGGAGCTGTTCGCGAACGTGGGCGCGGCCGTCGGCGCACAGGTCAACAGGGCGCTGGGCTACCTCCAGGACGTGTCTTGCGGACGGAACCTCAAGCAGTTCGTCATCGTAAGTGATGCTGTGGAGTGCAACACTCTGTACCCGACTCTGCATGCATGCCTGCCTTTCTCTTCACTGAACATTTTACAACATGCAGTAGTAGCTATGTATGGTCAGACAGACTGACGATGTGCTTGTTTTCCTGTATATTGCTTTTAATTTTACCATTGGTGATTAATTAAATAAGGTGATCGCCGGGTTCTTCGCAGCGGCGATCGTCGGCAGCTTCTGCAACTTCCTGACGGTCATCTACATCGGTAATGATTCCTGAATTCTGGCAGTGATTGTGCTTTCAGGGTTAACTTACAGTTCTGATTTCTGAATATTCTGTTTGTTGTTTGCTAGCTGCTTAATTAGCTGCTGATGGATGGTGTCATGGTGTGGTTGGTCTGGTTTCAGGGTTCGTGTGCGCGCACACTGTGCCGGTGCTGTACGAGAGGTACCAGGACCAGGTGGACGACTTCCTGTACAACATGCTGGGCGTGGTGCAGAGCCAGTACCGGAAGCTGGACACCAAGAGCATCCTCAAGGGCGGCGTCAGCAAGTTCAGGAAGAGCGATTAGTTGTATCCATTATTCCCTCCCTGCTTCATCAGCAGCAGCAGGGCGAGCGAGGGAGGTTGCCCTGCTTCCTGCTGCCTGCTGTGTAATCAGTAATCTAATTTATGATTGCTTCAGCTTTCATCTCCTCAACTGAACCGAACAGAGACCGGGTGCTTCGGAACTCGATCCACAGTTGTTCTGTATCTGTACTGTACAGAGAATAACCGCGCTGCTGCTACATACTCCTACTTGTGTAATGATGTGATATTTTAGCTCCGCGTATACTGAATGCACGTTGCACTAAGGTTTACTACTTCCTTTCATGCTCATCTTGTTTTCTTGCCTTCGAAATTAGTCGGCTGTGTCGCCCTTTTCAAAAACTGCCCCTGCTTGTTTTCCTGAGAATTGACCTCTTTGATTTGTAATGTCGATCGAGTTGATCAGGACTCTGCATTTTTCTTTTTATTTTTTTGGTTGCGACAAAGTGCAGTGAGTCTGCATTTCCGACACATAGCAATGGCTTCCTCTCAGAGCTCATTCAGTTCATCAGAGAAGAAAGATGCGAGGAGGAAACAGAAACATCACATCATTTACCGGGCCGAGCGACCGCTCACTCCACGTGGGGTCTCGGCCCCGCTACCGCTGGGCTGAGGTTTCGTCGTCGGCTGCTCCGCAAAGCCCAGTACGCCCGGCCACGGTCCATGTGCGCGCTTGCTGGGCCATGGTCACACTCACACACCCTTGCTGGGGTCCTGTCCTGTCCTTGGATGTCTCCACCATGGCGCGGCGGCGTGCACGCGGGGCTGAGGACGGAACGTGCTCCGCGCTGCTCCACCACGTGGCGGCCGTGCGCCGGCGGCCGCTCGCCATGAGCACCGCCTCAGCCCGGTGGGGCGCCGCGCGCCAACTCGGACGGACAAGCCCCCGCGGTGGCCCACCAGTACCGGGGTGCCGTGATCTCCTGTGCAGCGCGCACTACTGCCTTGCTAGCTAGGTCTCATATGCAACCCTCCGTTTGCGTGGTGTGGATTGGATTGCATGCCCGGCCCCGTTCAAGTGCCACTACCAAACTTTCTTTCTTGCGTTTGCCAAGGTTCAGCAATGCATGATTAGTGATGTAGAGTCTCATTAATGTAACTAATTAACCCGCTTTGGTGAAACCCATATTATCAATTATAGGTACCCACATATTGGACCATGCATCTATGGACATCCATCTAGCCATATTATGTTAGGAGGCTGACATGCTTGGTGTCATTTTGTAATCCAACTCTCATTTTGCGCTCTTCTTCCTCTATGATCTTCTCTCAGTGGCGGACCCAGCCGGGTTTTGGGTAGGCCCAGGACTACCCCAGATTTCCGGTGACCAAGGTAAAGGAGCACTGTAGCGAGAACTGTAGCGTACTGTGGAGCACTGTTTCTATACTGTGTGCCTACCCAAAGAAATGATTCTGGGTCCGCCACTGTCTTCTCTTTATTGGCTCCCTATCACCCGATGTTACTCCTTAACTTCCTCCATCCATCATACCAATGTACCACCCTCCACCTGAGTCGCCCACTTAATTCGTTGCTACTTTTGTCTCCACAACGAGCAATCATAGTAGCCATGCATTACCACCCTGACCACCCCGATGATCACTGTATCATTTTGTGAGCGCTGCCACTAATAATCACTCGCTCTTAGGTCAGGTACGTAGTAGTCAGGTCATTTTTTGTTTTTTTCCTGAGTTTGTTTAGTCCCTGGTCTGTAATGATACGATTTGATCTTCAATAAAGTTTATTTATTCGCAAAAAGCTAAAATTTAGCCCACATTAGTTGGTGTTGGCTAACTAGTTGGCTAACAACTAGTTAGAGACGACTTGGCAAAAAATTAACCCGCCTATTAGCCCCTTGTTTGGATAGGCCAATTCTTTTAAACATTAGCCGGCTAACAGTGAGCCCTATGCATCCAAATAGGCTCTGAGTTTAGCAATCCCGTTTTAGCCTTCCATAAATGATTTGATAAGGAAATAAGATAACTTATGGAATTAGCTACAAGACATGTGGGCAACCATGCATATAGTTACTTCGTGGCAGGCTGCGATCATCATCGTACAAACACTCCCACATGCACATTGTTTGACTGTGTAACATTTGATTTAATCACAAGATAATAAGAGACTATAGGTGACAACGACCAAGTGATTATATTATTAAACTTTCCAAGATCTGTCAGCTGTTAACTACGTAGTCAACCGAAGAGCCACCGTACCAACAATGCATGCATGCCCCTGAACTATTGATCCCAATGGCTCTGTTCATCCGACTTATAATTCGTACTTTTCAGCTTGTTTTTTTAGTTAGAACAGTGTTTTTCTCTCACAACAAATCAGCCAACAGTGTTTTTCAGCCGGCTTATCAGCACAGCTTCGAATAGGCGACCTGACATTCTACTCACGCAACCATTTTTTATTAATAGTAGTACTACTACTGTAACTATAGCTATATTGGCACAGACAATCCAACGCCGTGAAGCCACGTCAGATGTCGAGGTGGGCCCAACCGGACAACGCTGTGCATGTGTCTTCGGAAAAAACTGAAAAGCAAGGGAGAGCCGGGGTATGGGTATCTGTGCTCCTCTGGCTTTACAGAGAGATGAGATCTGTCTGCTGCGCCTTGTGCAAAGCTGCACCAGTGATCTCATGGTGTCCTCATCTTTCGTCCATCTGCCCCAGATACTGTGATATCTTTTCTCCACTTGGCCGGGCGGTGATTCTTCCGGCCTGGTGATTAACCGAGCTACTAGCCATGAAGCCCAGCTCAGTGCTCTCTGTGAAGAGCTAGCTCGATCTGGACCTCTCGCTCCGATCTGCGACGTGGCGCACGGACGCCAAGGAGAGACCTCGGCGACAAATGGCTATAAATACCTCCACCTCCTCGCCAACCCTTTCCTCCATCAACCATAGCAGCTAGAGCTTCTGAGCTCCACACTCACTCGGTCACTGACCACTCTTCTGACCATAGCAGCTAGTGCTTGCTCGAGCTAGGCCGAGGGTGCAGTGAGGCATGGCGGCCATGGCCAGGTCTGACGATCGCCTTGTGTGGGCGGCATTGCCCATGGAGGGCAACATCAGGGGCAGCCGCGGTGCCGGCGACGATGACGATGATGACTACGACGTCGCTCCGGCTGCGTAACTAACGGGTCGATCTGCAGTATGCATATGCGCATGCAGTCATCATGATCTAGGGAGCGGTGAGATTGTACAAGCGATGATGAGTACGTGTGTTGATGAGGTTTTGAGGTGATGTATATTTCTTGCCTCCGATCGAGCTAATAACTTTACTCTTGTAGTAATATATAGCTTGCTTAGCTAGTTAATTAGAAATAAAGAGGCGTCCATGACACCATGACTGAGCACAGCACAGCTCACTCCTGGAAATCGATGATGATTTATATGGATGTTGGTGTAAGCGGTCAGGAGTTGTACTACTTTTTTAACTATCTATAAGGGAAATAAACTAAATGAGTTCATGATTCATCAAGAGTGATATATTGTTCCCTTCACTCTACACACACTCTGGTTTTATTTCTCTGTGTTTGAAGAGGTAGGACGGCCGGGGTTTAGGTCATTTCTACGAGATATGCTATATATGGCCTCTAAGGACAAAATTTAAAGAGAAGGTGATGATAGTACCACAAATTGAACAAAGAAGATATATATGAAATTGTATTGTATTGTACTGTACTGTAAGAAGGATATTGAATGTTAGCTCAAAATAAAGTTCCATGTACCCTAAACTTAAAGAGTGTTGGAGGGCTAAGAATATGTCTTCCATACAAAGCGCTTCTAGGGAACAATAATCTATCAGAAAATAAGGTTTCCCTAGGGCATTATATTAATCTCGTTCCCCCACTAAATCCAAGACTTTTATCAACACTATACAAATTAGTAAAGTATTCCAACCGGGAATCATTCCAAGGACGTAATCCGGAGTAACCAAATGAGGCCTTAGTATTGCCAGAGAATATATTGTGGCAGATCCTCTCTATGTTTAATGGACTAATTAAGCATGTTTTTAGAGAACTTTGGTCCAAATAAAACAAACATGCTTATTTGTTCTATTGGAGTTGATGCACTTATTTAGATATATAAGTACAAACAGTGCTCATTTCCGATAGATTATACCCCCAACAGGCGAATAAGTTGATCCATTATTCACCCTCATTTTTGTGTTTTTTCTTTAAAAGATTAAAAATATACATGGGTCATAATTTACAAAAACAAAATTAAACATTTAAAAATAATATTGAGGGTTATCTATTTAGTTTAAATTTTAGGATGGGTTCTAAGTTAATTATTCGAAACCAACCCTAACATGGAAATTAAAAAAAAACTAGAGATGTTCCAATAGTCACCGATATAATGAAAAACAAATAGTACTACATTCAAGATGAGGCCTTCCCCCCCACCCGCCACCACCACCCTCGACCTTTTTTCTTCTAATTTTAATTAACAACAACGGTCTTGCCATCGTTTTTTAAAGATATATGTACGAGACTTATAGCTATTTCTCATGGGAAAATAAAAACCTTGGAAATTACTAGTCTGTTTCTTATAGAGAATGCAAAGTTAAGACTTCAATAATTATTCTCTGATTCTCTGATGTGCCATATTCTGCATCTCTGTGTTGAAGTTTCTCTAGTAATACAAAAAATATTATTTATCATCTAGTATCTAGTTAAATATTATGATCTCATCAACATATTCTGACGTAAACATTCACTAAAGGGCTTGTTCGGTTCCTTAGGAACGAGGCCCTGGAATAATTCCCAATTGAAATGGTTCACTAATTTGTATAATCTTGATAAGCTGGAATTGTTCATGGGTCCAATCCTAGCTAGAAAACCCAACAGATCCTAAATGGGTGCCAAAGATATATACTTCTAAGACCTGTGTCTGAGAGAGGATTTCTTTCCTTTGAAGGCAAGATACTCATTTCGGATTTTGCATAAGATCGACATATGTACAGTCAGTTCAGCATATGGATCTTAATTAACTAGGTGTAACAACCCTCGTCTAAAACTGCTTATATGGTCCAACTCCGCATGTAGAATGGGCCTGCATACGTATGCAGGTCCGTTCCACGTGAGGAGCTGGGCATATAAGTAGTTTTAGATGATGGGTGTTACACTAGGATTTCTATGTATCCAAACTGCACAGTGAAGCAAGTAGTTAGTAGTGCACCACTTGCATTGATTATTACAGTAGAATATAATTACCTGATTGATAATAATTACATATATCGGTTATTAACCATGCCAAGATTCGCACACAGCTTACGTGGTCCTTACATAAGACACAAGTCGTCGACAGATAGAACCGCAGCCAGCCTGCCCCAACTTGTCAAACAGAGGTCAGATCATCAGATTCATAACGCAGCATGCATGAGTTGAGAGCAGTGTCAAATATGTTGCGTCATGCAGAGTGGTTCCAGCTACAAGAAGGTGAGCTAATGAACCAAACACCTCCAACAGCAGCCAGCCACCTGCCCTGCCCATGCTTTGCACTGGAAGGAAGGCCACCAACCATCTCTTTTGCCATTCCCAAATCGCAACTGGCTGGCGAAACAACAGTACGTGCTCAGCTTCAGAACGAAGCTATAAAATGCCCGGCAAGCACCCATGTCTCTGCATCTCCATCCCAACCAAGCGCCTTCAGTTTCTAGCTAGTTGCTGAACACTTCTGCAGTTCTGCTAGCTAGTAGCCATGGCTTCCGCGGCCTCGTCTCGCTTCTTCACCACGGCGCTCGTGATGATGGCGCTCATCATGCTCGGGGGCAGCACCACGTGCCACGCCGCGCGCCGTCTCGCCGACGACACGACGACCGCCCCGGCCGCTGCTCCTGCCGCCGTCCCGGGCATTCCTGCCGTGCCGAAGCCGACGGTGCCCGCGGCCACTCTTCCACCGATGCCCGCCGTGCCGACGGTGCCCGCGGTGGGCGCCGTGCCACCGATCCCCGCGTTGCCCAAGATCCCCGCGGTGCCTGCGGTGGGCGCCGTGCCACCAATCCCCGCGCTGCCCAAGATCCCCGCGGTGCCTACAGTGCCGAACACCGCCGCGCTGCCCCCTATCGCTATGCCGGCTGTACCCGCCACCGTGCCAAAGGTGACGCTGCCCCCGATTCCCGCAGCCGTCGTGCCTAAGGTTGGCGCCTTGCCGCCGATTCCCGCCGCCGTGCCTAAGCTGACCCTGCCGCCGATGCCCTCCACCATCCCGGCCGGCGTGCCCATGCCGTTCGTGGCGCCGCCTCCTTCGGCATAATTCAGTTCACCGATGTCAGATACATTGTCCATCGAGTATTTATTCGATAGTTGATCACTCGCGATCAATGCATGCATTCTGTGCTGCCTTTCATGAGCAGATTTACTTCCTTGGAGTATTTGTTCCCTTTTTTTTCAAGTTGTATTTGTTCCCTTTTTATGTATGTATGTGATTTTATATACTTCTATATATTGTATTGAGTCTTTTTTTTTAAATTATATATTGTGTTAAATTTTGTCAGATCATTTTCTGTCATATTTTTTTTCTTTTGGTTGGTGGTCAGTGATTATAACTTGTAAGTGTACACGTGTGTACGGAGCGGCTACCCCGTGTGTTGTATCATGTATTTGAGTTTATTTATGGTACTTTGTTAATTGCAGAATGACATTATCTGTATCTCACTGTCACTGGCAGTTTCATATGAAGTGAATTTTGCCACGCAACAGTAAGAAAACCAAAAGTTTGTTCATGTGTAATTGTATTTTATTTGGAAAGACATGTTGGTCTAAAAATGTTTATATAATGGGTTGGATTTAGTTGGGCTTGGCCCATTTTGTATTCAATCAAATCAAACAAATTTAAGGCCCATAAGTATAATAAAAGGTACTCCAATCATCATATATAGGAAACTAACTAGAGGTTGACTCAGTTTCAATAGATAGTGATTGTGTTTACCCGTTGTAAAGTTGAAAAAGGCACGTGCGTGTGCTTGAGTCAACTGATGTCTTTCTGCCCCTAGGGGCTATTTCCTCAGCCTCTCGTGGGAGCTCGACACTTCTTTCAACACCATTGTTTTCTACTCTCTCTATATTCTAAATTATAAGTAGTGAGTCAAAACATTTCAAATAATTTGACCAAAATATATGCATATGACGTCGTCCGCCGTGCGCCGTTTCTTAGCGTGTTCATTCACGCAAATGCTTGTTCCATGTTCAAAGAGAGGATGGAAGGGATGGGCACGTGCTTTTGGAGTTCGTTACTTTTTAGTCCCCTAGCGCATGGCGTAATAGCCCTTAGCGCTTTTGGTGAGAAGCATGCATGGCACCAATACCTACGGCGCCGTGCTTATTGACATTAGCCCAATTCATATGACGTGGTCCGTCGTGACTCGTGAGCCATTCCTTGTCACGTAGTTTGAGTACCTGCCAAAACACTACGCCAAAGCGCATGGCACCATGGTGTATACCTACAACACCATGTCCTTTGGCACCGTACGAAGGGCCTATTTCTGCGAGACTTTCTATCGGGCTCCAAATATGAATGAAATAAATTAGAAAGTATTGAGTTTTATGCACTAACCAGTATAACCCAAAAGCTTGGGCTGACGAGGAAGACGGACAATTCACTATATATTTTAACACCCTCTCACGTAGGGGCTCCTTTCATACGTCGAATTGAAACAAGCAGCAACTATTTTTTATTTAATTGTGCTAATTAGGATTCAAACTCAAAATCTCTAGCTGTAAGATCATATTGAGTTACACACATCGATCAGTATAACTAAAAAAATAAATTAAAAAGAAGGCCGACAATTTGCTTTATTCAACGAAAAAAAATAGATGCATGTCCGTCTGTGATTGAATTGACCCCCGCGGCATGCCTGTTTGCATCTTGGAGCTTTTGTGAATTTTCTTTTGCAATGGATTATTGTGAATTGAATTAAAATCACACAAGCTCTGCCTTCACTAGTTTACTTGCATTATTGACTATTTTTGTACCTAATGTTACAAAACAAATCTGCTGATGTCATGATATATAGTTTAGAAACCAACCAGATATGCAGATATGCGGCACAGCTTCAGTGTCAGTGTCCTGCATGTAAGAAGCTGAGCTACCATAGAAGCAGCGTCAAACCGGCCGGTATCCACCCTCTCTTAAACAAAAACCGTGTGGCTCGGAAGGTGATCAAAACTCAAAAGCTCATCGGTGACGACCAATTTGCACAGGCCGTGGCCTATAAATTGACCTCCATTTGCGCATGTCCTTTGCATCACTGCTAGTAAACAGACAGAGTTCCTTCCTACAGCTAGTTTAGCGATTAGCAGCTACTGCCTACTAGTAGCCGTCCGATCAAGATCGCACATGGCCTCTGCCGCCTCAGCTCTCTTCGCCACGGCGGCGCTCGTCATGGCGCTCATGCTCGCCGGGAGCAGCACGTGTCATGCTGCTCGCTACCTCGCCGACTCGACTTCGGCAGCCGCTCCTGCCGCCGTGCCTGCGGTGCCTGCCACGGCGGCCTTGCCACCGCTTGCCGCGGTCACCGTGCCACCTATACCCACGGCCACCCTACCGCCGATGCCCGCGGCGCCCACAGTACCAAACGCCGCTCTGCCCCCTATGCCGGCCGTCCCCACCGTGCCCAAGGCGACCCTCCCGCCGATGCCTGCAGTGCCCACGGTGCCGGCCGTCCCCGCCGTGCCCAAGGTGACCTTGCCGCCGATGCCCGCCGTCCCTAAGGTCACCTTGCCGCCGATGCCCTCTATCCCAGGCGTGCCAATGCCATTCTTGGCGCCACCTCCTTCGGCATAATCAAGCATCTTTCCGTGGCGAGATGCATGTGTAATTGTGTAGAGACGTGGAGTGTGAGTCTGTCGTCTGATTGTCCATCGAGAGTTGATCACTTGATCTTGTGTTTGCTGGGAATGGTGTCTGCTCATGAGCAGATTGCCAAATTTGGTTGGAGAATTCTTCTTTTTTGTTTCCAGTCCTTTTTATGTTTGTTGTATATATACTTATACGTATACTCTCTCCATTCTAAATTCTAGTTCATGCATTTGGCATTATTTTAAGTAAAACATTTTCTGATACTTGGTCGTTTGATTTAAGTGTTTGCACATTGTACACATATCACCCCGGCTATTTCGTGCTGTTGTAAGTATGTGAGTTTAATTTTAGTCACTTTGCGTTCATTGCAAAATGATGTGTACCGAGGGGAATAACTTTTGACACATCGCACGCTCTAATCCCCTGTCTGGCCCACATATCAGAGAGAAGCAAAGCACGCGAGACAAAAAAAATTTTCCACAGCCACCTTATCCTCTCCTGCGCCCAAGAGGCTGTGACTTCTTTTGTTGTCCCCTAAATCTTTTCGTCTCCATGCTACCTTCGTCCTCACAAAATCACCGGAAACCTCTTGTTCCTCACCGCTAGGCGCTAACAGGGAAGGTTATTCCCCTCATAAAAAGGAAAAGGTGGTTGTGGGATCACCGGAAATCTTTTGGTTGTCCTCTTGTTGTATCACCAGAAATCATTTTCGTGTTGAAAAAGGAAAAATTGACATGAAAGTCGTCTACTGACGACTACCTAGAACCGTCAGTTATCAATCGATGACGGTTTTCCATCAGGGGAGATGGACTTTCCATGTTAGCCTCTACCTGACTGCGTATCCCTGATGGTTCATTTGACTCTAGGTGTATGTGAGAGTAGGGGTATGTGATTCTGTATGTTTGGTGCATTTGACTCTAGGTGTGTTTCATGAATTCAAACATATATTTTGTTTAAATTTAAAATTTGAATTTAAAGACTTCTAAATTATGAATTTGAAATGTGTTCAATTGTGTGTGTAAAATCATAAAAAATTTGGAATTTTTATTGGTGTTGAGAAAAAGGTTTTTATGACATGATATGCGTAAAAGAGAGGAGAAATGGGGGAAAGGTAATATTGGGGGCGCGATTGTTCTCAATCTACTGGCCCAACCATCTCTTTTAATCAAGGATATTGTTTTCTCAATCTCCTTTAACTAGTTATAGGGAATTATTTTTTTCTCAATCCGGTGAACATGCTCAAGATGCATACCAAATGATTTATCATGTGATACGTGTAGCCATGACTTCTACTTCTTAATCATTGGCCAAATTAAATATTTTCAAAACAAACGTTGTCCTATGTATATTGAATAGAGAAAAAAACCGTGGGCGGACAGAGGCGTTGGGCCCAAGACCCTCTGTCATACTAGAATTTGCATTATAAAATTTAAAATTGAACCAAACTTCAAAAAGAAACAGTACTACTTACCTCCTCTAAAAAAGTTTTTAAAAAACAGTACTAGCATTGCTCAGGGCAACACACCATACCATCATAAATCCAAACACAACTCATTTATTTTTTAGATAATGGAACAAGGTTCCAGTCTTTATAACTAGGAGATCATAGCATATCCCATGCTTTAGGGTTCTCTCTGACTTTGGCGTTTAACAAGGCTCTGTTCATCTAGAACATCGGTTGCATCAAGAAAAACTACTAAGGGACATTAAAAAAAGCCACTAGGAAAGAAGATAGAAAATTTTGGATAGAATATTGTATCTTTTTTATTTTAATTTTTATGTATAATTTATGAATGTATTGTGTCAAGTTTTAATATAAATTTCCCCCTTCATTCGCAAAAAAAATTTAAAAATAAAAATAAATCAAAGCACCTGCTTGTAAGTGGTAGCGGTGTTGCTTTGTGTAAGCAAATTGGACGTAAAGCATTTCCCTTGTTCAACTCGTCAAAAGCATAACTCTGTGGACCTATGGTGGGCAGGCGAGGTGAGAAATGAGAACAACCACCAGCCTTTTCTACACATCTTGCATTGTTGTCTGTTTGCTCTACCTAATGTTTAACAGATCAGAGGACTCCGTACGTCTGGTTGTATAAAACTCTTGTGCTGATGTGATCATCATAGCTCTGAAACCAACCAGCAGCTTAACTGCTTAACCATGCGTGCTGTGCATGCAGACGCAAAGCGCTTGAGCATCCTGCATGTTTGAGCTCAAGAGATGTATGTGTGACAATGTCATTCAAGAAGGTGAGCTAACCAGAGAAAAATGCATTATCACATGCAACCGGCCGGTGTCAACCTCGATCGCCGCATCCATCTCCCCTCACCAAATTCTTCAACTACTGTCGTCTTGACACGGCGGCGCGGAAGGTGACAAAAAAAAGGCAAATATAAAAATCTCACCGCTGACGACCAATTTGCACAAGCTGTGTACGTGCGTGGCCTATAAATTGCCATGCATTGCCCATGTCTTCGCATCACACAAGTAAACGGCTTTAATTCAGTACGTGTTCAGTCTCTTGCTAGCAGCTAGCTCCTAGCTACTTAGCTAGTAAGGTGAGAACATCAAGAACCGAACACCCATGGCGGCCTCTGCATCGGATCTCCTCGCCACGGCGGCGCTCGTCGTGGCGCTCATGCTCAGCAGCACGACGACGACCCACGCGGCGCGCCATCTCGCCGACACAACCCCGGCGGCCGCGCCCGCCGCCGTCGTTCCTGGCATTCCCACCGTGCCGAAGCCACCCGTCGTGCCCACTGTGCCTGCGGTGGGCGCCTTGCCACCGATTCCCGCCGTGCCGACGACGGTGCCTGCGGTGGGCGCCGTCCCACCGATCCCCGCGGTGCCGGCAGTCCCTGCCGCGACGACCTTGCCGCCCATGCCATCGGTGCCGGCGGTCCCCGCGGCGACCTTGCCGCCCATGCCCAAGGTACCCGCCGTGCCGAACGCCGCCGCGTTGCCGCCGATGCCGGCCGTGCCGAAGGTTACAGCCTTGCCGCCGATGCCCTCCATCCCCGGTGTGCCGATGCCCTTCTTGGCGCCACCTCCTTCGGCTTGAAGCGCGCTTGTGCGGCATCTGCCGATGTCTCAAGTGTTGTGATGATTGGGTCATTCGATAGTGTGTTTAATTTTATTTGCTGGACATGCTGTTCTTGGCACGAGCAGATCTGATTATATATACTTGTTGATGTATTATTGTATTCCGTTGTATACATGAGTGTATTAGTTGATGTATTCCGTTGTATACATATCATCGCAATTTTCTTAATACTGATTTTTCCCCTCTATATGAGAAGGAAAGATGGTTCTCTATCCCTACTTTCAGAAGGCATGTGAATTATGTCTTTCTACGCATACTAAATTATGTCAGCGTAAAAGGAATCCTGAAATTATGCTCCTATGGAGAAAAATGGACATATAGGCCAGAGTAATCTTTCTATGTGTTTCCATCAGAGATTTATGTAATATTGACTTTTTTTATGAATAAAACACCCCATATAATTGACAAGACAGAACTAATGGTTATTATTTTGAAATGAAAAAATGAACCGATGGCCTATCTAGAAAAAAAAAACTCAGATAGGCCATGTTGTTCTCCTAGTACTTACTCCCTCTGACCATAAATAACTGTCGTTCTCGTTCCTGAGAAATGACTTTAACTAATTTTATATAAAAATATTAATATTTATGGTACATAATTAATATTATTAAATAGATCGTTGAATCTATATTCATAATAAATTTATTTGGAGATATAAATGTTACACGCATTTTCTATAAATCTAGTCAAACTTATGGCATGAAAACAAAAAAAGATAGTTATTTAGGGACGGAGGGAGTATGCAACAAACATGCAATAGTTTAAGGCCATGTTTGCTAGGGCTTCGGCTCCTAAAAGGGCGTCTTGGCTTCTCATGTGTGGAGTAGCTTCTCTGATAGAGTGTGAGGTCCAAAAAGGCTAGAAGGGGGGGTGAATAGCCTAATAAAAACTTCTACACAAATTACTTGACCACAAGTTAGTACGAAAGGTGGCGAAGCACAAAGCACTAGCTCTAACTAATTAAGCAAGCCACCTACACAATTCTAGTACAAGGCTATCCACTAAACACAACAACAACAACAAGCTAGAAACGAGAAGTAATACGAGAGAAGAGCTTCGAGTGATTATACCGCCGTGTAGAGACGAGAAGTACCAATCAATCAATCACACAAGAGAAATCCTCGGGAAGAGAATGACACAAGAATTTTATCCCGAGGTTCACTTGCTTCCCGGCAAGCTACTCCTCGTTGTGGCGATGCACCCACTTGTCGGTTCGCGAGCTAATCAACTATCAAGAGTTGAGCCCTCGGCGGGCGCCGCACAATCGCACACAAGATGGGGATCCTCCAAGCCACGAGCTCCACTAGAGTATCCAATTTGCGAACTCCCGCGGGGAAGGATCAAGAACCCCTTACAACACTTGGTGAAGACTCCAACAATCTCCAATTGCGAGCTCAATCACCTCCGCTGCTCCAAGCCGTCTACCGTGTCGGGAAACACGGAAGAGTAACAAGAAATCCGCAGCAACTCGAAGATCAAGTGCCTCTAGAATGCAACTCTCAAGCAATGCACTTGAATCTCACTCAATCTCACTCAAGATGTGCAATCAATCAAAGAGATGAGTGGAGGGGTTGTTCTCTAGCTCAAAGGATGTCTCTATGTCTCAAAATGTGCAAGAGTTACCCTCAAACCCCGGCCACCATCTATTTATAACGAAGGGGTACACAGCTAGCCGTTAGAAACGACGCAGCAGAAAATCGCGCTGACCGGACGCTCCGGTCAGGGTGACCGGACGCGTCCGGTCACTACGCGACAGACGTGAACAGTGCTCGTTCGAACTAGCCGTTACCGTTGACCGGACGCGCTCGACCGAGCGACCGGACGCGCTGGTCACGACCGGACGCGCCGGTCCCGTGACCCACCGGACGCGCCGGTCAACACCGAGCCGCGCACTGCGAAACACCGACCGGACGCGCTGAAGAACTGACCGGACGCCACAGTGCCCGCGTCCGGTGGGAGTCCAGTAAGCTCCCTGGACGACCGGACGCGTCCGGTCACCTATGACCGGACGCGCACCGCGTCCGGTGGTCCTCGTGAACCGCTGTTAGCCTGACCGGACACGCCGGTCGCACAGTAACCGCGTCCGGTGCAGCGTCCGGTGCACGCAGTGACCTCCGTTCGCCTCCGTTTCTTTTCCAACTTTCGGCGCAATAGAAAATAGGCATTTCACTTCTCCAAAAAGCGCCGAATCCCGCCTCGCAAGCTCGGCGGGAGGGAGAGAGGAACCCAAACCCCTCTCTACTGCTTAAACTTCACCGCCTTCGCAAATGTGCCAACACCAACAAGTGATCACCACCTTGTGCTCGTGTGTTAGCATTTTCACAAACATTTTCTAAGGCGTTATGTTAGCTCTTTACTAGATCCTAAATGCATATGCTCAAGACAATGATCTAGTGGCACTTGATTTCCGAGCTAACCGTGATTGCCCCTCTTGATAGTCGGCTATGTATCCTAAACCCGGTCAATCACTCCTCTACTCATCTTAGACCGGCAAAAGGAAAACCCTATGATTATACCTTTGCCTTGCGCTCTTAGATCCTTCTCCTTCACTTGATCATCATGTCCATCATTTCATGTGCATCTCCACCATGATCATCATTTCATGTCCATGCACCATTTCTTTGTGATCTTGTGGCCACAACTCCTTGCCACATCCACCTCCATCACATGTTGCTTATTCCTAGCTTAATCACACTTGATACAATAGCATTAGCAACTTGGTGTCATTAATTACCAAAACCAAACTTGGGCTTTCAATCTCCCCCTTTTTGGTAATTGATGACAACCATCACAAAGATATGAAATGAAATCAATTTTCAATTTCGATAGTATTAGCTCCCCCTACATATGTGCTTCCATGAGTTTGGTTCAATTGTGCACATATGTATGGATTTGAATTTTGGGAGAGTTACTACTATCAAATTGATGCTAAGGTATATAGAATGGACCTTTGAAGCGTGATACCAATCGGAGTTGCCTTTATATACCATCCTTAGCATCGATGTAGCTAGACACCACTTGTAATTCATCACTTGTAAAGATCATAAACACTAAAGTACCCCGTGAGATCAACATTATAAGCGAAGGTGTCTAGATACCACTTAAAAAGCTACTCTTAACAAATCATCATTCAAGTTCTAATTCTAGCAATCACCAAACAAACATGAATAAGAATTTAAGCTTTGCAATGCAACAATTCATCATATTAATGCGCATACAAATGCAACAAATAGTTCATGAGCTTGCTCCCCCCACTTGTGTGCTCAAATTTAATTGATTCCTTTCCAAAGTCTTATCTTATGCTTTCTCTTCCCCTTAGTAACTTTTTCTTTTTGACTTTTCTCTCCCCTCTTATTATATCTTTCTCCCCCTTTGTGACTTTTCTATCTTTGTGACTTTTCTCTCCCCCTTTGTCAACAATCACCAAAAAGGTGCCAATTTTAGTGAGAGTTAAGTCAATCAAAATGAGGGAGTCCAAATTATGGTTCAATCTAGATTACTTGCCTAGAATATGTAATTCGGTTTGTTCCAAGGACAAGCTTCTTCACACCTCATAAAGTATAAGGATTATCTTGACCATGTTGAATGACACATCATGAGCTCATTTTCTAGATTCAACACTAGGTTTGCAAGCCCACAAACATGTCATATGCTACCACTAGATCAATCAAACATAGAAGCAATAGTGGTACCATATATACATTAAACTCATTTGATTTTCATGAATGAGCCTATTTGTCATGCAAATATGTCTATATGTTCTAAACATGTCCTTAGCAAAGTATGGATGATATGTCAAACAACTTTACCTTGCTATGTCGGAGGAGAGGCATGTCATATAATAATGTGGGGTTGCACTCATCTCAAGTTGAAGAAGTCAAGTATGTTCAATTCATTTTTCAACTTGTAAAATCTTTTCTCATCAAGTGGCTTTGTGAATATGTCGGCTAGTTGATCTTCGGTGCCAATGCTCTCAATGCAAATATCACCCTTTTGTTGATGGTCTCTTATGAAGTGATGCCTTATGTCAATGTGCTTTGTTCTTGAATGTTGAACCGGATTTTGAGTCATCTTGATAGCACTTTCATTGTCACAAAACAATGGCACATTCTTGAACTTGATTCCAAAGTCATTCAAGGTGGCCTTCATCCAAAGCAATTGTGCACAACAACTACCGGCACTAATGTATTCGGCCTCGGCGGTAGATAGTGCAACACTATTTTGTTTCTTTGATGACTATGAAACAAGAGACCTTCCAAGCAATTGACAAGTGCCACTTGTGCTCATTCTATCAATCTTGCATCCACCATAGTCGGAGTCCGAATATCCAATCAACTCAAAATTAGACCCCTTTGGAAACCATAATCCAACATCATGAGTGCCCTTAAGATATCTCAATATCCTCTTGGTTGCTTTCAAGTGACTTTCTCTAGGTGAAGCTTGATATCTTGCACACTTGCACACACTAAACATCACATCCGGCCTAGAAGCGGTGACATAGAGCAAACTTCCAATCATAGACCGGTATTGCTTTTGATCTACCATGTTACCACTATCATCAATACCCAATTGATCATTTGTGCCCATTGGTGTACTCATTGACTTAGCATCTTGCAATCCAAACTTCTTGATCATGTCCTTGATGTACTTGCCTTGACTTACAAAAGTGCCATTCTTCATTTGCTTGATTTGAAGTCCAAGGAAGTAACTAAGCTCTCCAATCATAGACATCTCAAACTCATTTGCCATCATATTTCCAAATTCTTCACAAAAATCTTGATTGGTTGATCCAAAGATAATGTCATCCACATAGATTTGCAACACAAACAAGTCATTTCCAATTTTCTTGGTGAAGAGAGTGGTGTCAACCTTTCCCATCTTGAACCCTTTAGAGAGAAGAAAGTCCCTCAATCTCTCATACCATGCTCTAGGTGCTTGTTTTAAACCATACAATACCTTCTTGAGCTTGTAAACATGGTTGGGCTTCTTGTCATCTTCAAAACTAGGAGGTTGCTCAACATAAACTTCTTCATTGATGTAACCATTAAGAAATGCACTCTTGACATCCATTTGATAGAGCTTGATGTTGTGTGCACAAGCATATGCTAATAAGATTCTAATAGCCTCCAATCTTGCAACCGGTGCATATGTTTCTCCAAAGTCAAGACCCTCAACTTGAGTGTATCCTTGTGCTACTAATCTTGCTTTGTTCCTCACAACCATTCCATCTTGATCTTGCTTATTTTTAAAGACCCACTTGGTGCCAATTACATTGTATTTCTTTGGTCTTTCCACAAGTTCCCAAACTTGATTTCTAGCAAAGTTATTTAGTTCTTCATGCATGGCATTTACCCAATCGGAATCCTTCAAAGCATCTTCTATTTTCTTAGGTTCTTCAAGTGACACGAATGAGTAGTGCTCACAAAAAGATGCTAATCTTGATCTAGTTTGAACACCACTTTGAATTCCACCAATGATTTGATCCAATGGATGATCTCTTGCAATACTAGTAGGTTGGAGTATTGGAAGTTGATTGCTTCCACTAGCTTGACCTTGATCTTGCACTTCATCATGAGAACCACCAGAGCTTGCTTGATTTGCATCAATTTGCACACTTTGGTTGATCACATGAATATCATCATCATCAACTTGCCTTGGCCTAACATCACCAATGTCCATGTTCTTCATTGCATTTGACAATTGATCTCCTCTCACATCATCAAGGTTTTGAGCTTCATTTTGAGACCCTTGGGTTTCATCAAACTCAACATCATGAACTTCTTCCAAGGTGCCTTTTGTGAGATTCCAAACTCTATATGCTTTGCTTGTGGTAGAATAACTAAGTAAGAACCCTTCATCACATTTCTTTTCAAACTTGCTCAATCTAGTGCCTTTCTTGAGAATATAGCATTTGCAACCAAACACTCTAAAGTATGCAATGTTGGGCTTTCTTCCATTCAATAGCTCATATGGTGTCTTTCCAAGCTTTCCATGGCAATAGAGACGGTTGCTACAATAGCAAGCCGTGTTAATGGCTTCACTCCAAAATGAATGACTCACATTGTATTCACTAAGCATTGATCTAGCCATGTCAATCAAAGTTCTATTCTTTCTTTCAACTACACCATTAGATTAAGGAGTGTATGTTGGTGAGAATTGATGTCCAATACCAAGATCATCACATAAATCTTCAATTCTTGTGTTCTTGAACTCACTACCATTGTCACTTCTAATCTTCTTGATGGTAGTCTCAAACTCATTTTGCACTCTCTTGACAAAAGACTTGAATAGATCATAAACATCACTCTTGTCATAGAGAAAGAACACCCAAGTGTATCTAGTATAGTCATCAACAATCACAAAACCATACTTGTTTCCACCAATACTAGTGTATGTTGTTGGCCCAAACAAGTCCATGTGCAATAGCTCAAATGCCTTTGATGTACTCATTTCACTCTTACTAGGATGTTTATTTCCAACTTGTTTGCCGGCTTGACAAGCACTACAAGGTTTATCCTTCTCAAAGGTGACATCCTTCAACCCTCTAACTAAGTCATGCCTCAAAAGTTTGTTCAATTGTTTCATTCCAACATGACCAAGCCTTCTATGCCATAACCAACCCATACTAGATTTGCTAAGCAAGCATGATGTCAATTGTGTCTCACTATCATTGAAGTCAACCAAGTATAAGCTACCATGTCTAAATCCTTTGAATATCAAGTTTGATCCATCCACACTTATGACTTCAACATCATCACTACCGAATATGCACTTGAAGCCAAGATCACAAAGTTGTGCCACCGACAAAAGATTGAAATCCAAGCTCTCAACTAGCAATACATTTGATATGCTCATGTCATTTGAGATAGCAATTTTACCAAGCCCCTTGACCTTGCCTTTCTTGTTGTTACCGAAAGTGATAGCATCAAAACCACCATTTTGACTAGTATCAATTGATTTGAACATACAAGAATCCCCGGTCATATGTTGAGTGCACCCACTATCAAGCACCCAATGCCTTCCTCCGGCTTTGTAATTGACCTACAAGACAAGATCAATTCCTTTTAGGTACCCAAACTTGTTTGGGTCCTCCAAGGTTAGTGACCAAGCTCTTTGGTACCCAAATGGCTTTCTTCTTTGAGCCCATCCATGGTGCACCAATGAACTTAGCATGAACACTATTTGTACCCTTGGTAAGTATATAGAAGGAATCAAACTTAATTGAGGATACATTAGCATTTGATTTCTTGTTCATGCAATGTTGCTCTATGTGACCAACTTGCTTGCAACTTTTGCAATAGCTACCATTGTTCTTCACAAAACGAGTTTTGTGAGGAGCAAAAGCGGCCTTGCCTTTCTTGGGGTTATAGCCCAATCCCTCTTTGTAGAGAGAAGCTCTTTGGCTACCCAAGCACATAAGCAAGCGGTCCTCACCACCATAAGCCTTAGCTAAAGTGTGATTGAGCTCTTTTACCTCCATCTTGAGATTTTCATTCTCAACTATAAGTGTGGAGTCACAAGTGAAACCATCACTACTAGATGAGGATGGTGTAGATGAGCTACATGAAGGGTTAGTGGGAGCAACAACAATAGGCTTATGACAAGATTCATCAATTATATCACAAGATATGCCTATGTTGCAAGTTTTAGCTTTCTCAACATTAGTTGGCATGTTTTCACATTTTTCAACTAGAGAGGAATGAGCTTCTTCAAGCTTAGTGTGAGACTTTTGAAGTTTCTTATGGTCTACCTTTAGACTCTCATAAGATGCTCTAAGCTCATCAAGTTCTTGCATAAGGTTTTTCTTTTCCTTAAGCAAGCCCTTGCATTCCTTTCTAGATTCTTTATAATGTTGAGTGCAATCTTCTAGCATAGTGATTAGTTCATCTTTAGTGAATTCTTCTTCATCACTATCACTATCACTATTACTAGCATTATCATGATCACTCTCATTATCGGATGATACCTTAGTGGCCTTAGCCATGAAGCACGATGGAGTGTCGAAGAGGGAGACCTTCTCTTGGATAGCAATGCTAGCATGTCCCTTCTTCTTGCTCTTGTAGTCATCCTCATCATCACTTGAGGAATCATCACTATCCCATGTAGCAACATGAGAATCATTCTTCTTCTTATGAGAACTCTTCTTCTTTTCTTGCTTCTTCTTTTGCTTCTTCCTTTCCTTCTTGATAGCATCTTCATCATCACTATCATAAGGACACTTTGCAATGAGATGGTCCTTACTATGGCATCTAAAACATCTCATGGTATGCTCATTCTTCTTAGATGTGTTCTTCCTCCTCCTTGCACGATAGCCCTTCTTCTTCATGAATTTGCCAAATTGCTTGACAAAGAGAGCCATCTTCTCATCAATGTCATCACTATCACAAGAGCTTGAGTCTTCTTCACTTGATGATTCAATCTTGGATTTGCCCTTGGATGTGGTGGCTTTGAATGCCACACTCTTCTTCTTTTCATCATCTTTCTTCTCATTCTCCTTCTTCTTCTTCTTGACCAACTCATCCTTCTCATCATCTTCTCTATATGAATCATCGGTCATCACTTCTTGAAATATTTGTTGAGGAGTTGAATCCTTCAATGTAGTCCTCACTAGCACGGTGATCAATGTGTCAAATCTCTTAGGTAGGCTTCTTAGGAACTTCATAGAGAATTGATTGTCCTTCACTTCTTCTCCAAGTGCCTTGAGCTCATTTACAATGACTTGCAACCTATGAAACATCTCCGGTACACTCTCATCATCTTGCATCTTGAAGCTTGAAAATTTTTCTTGCAAGATATATGCTTTAGCGGTCTTTGTGCCTTCGGTGCCCTCAAATGTTTCTTCTAGCTTGGCCCAAGCATCATGTGCAACTTCTATGTTCTTCACTTGCTCAAATGTCTTGTCATCTAATGCCTCATGAAGAGCACTAATGGCAATATCATTGCATTGGAGCTTCTTCTCTTCCACCGGTGTAGGTGCCTCCGGATTAGCAACCTCAAATTTTGTTTCGGTGACCTTCCACACTTCTCTATTGATTGACTTGAGGTGTGCGGTCATCTTAACCTTCCAATATGCATAATTTGTGCCATCAAAGTGAGGTGCCTTCTTTGTGTTGTTGATGTGCAAACTTATTTGAGCCATTTCTTCTTCACCGTAGGTTGTTAAGCCTCAAATAAACGGTGCCTCTGCTCCGATACCACTTGTGAGGTCCAAAAAGGCTAGAGGGAGGGGTGAATAGCCTAATAAAAACTTCTACACAAATTACTTGACCACAAGTTAGTACGAAAGGTGGCGAAGCACAAAGCACTAGCTCTAACTAATTAAGCAAGCCACCTACACAATTCTAGTACAAGGCTATCCACTAAACACAACAACAACAACAAGCTAGAAACGAGAAGTAATACGAGAGAAGAGCTTCGAGTGATTATACCGCCGTGTAGAGACGAGAAGTACCAATCAATCAATCACACAAGAGAAATCCTCGGGAAGAGAATGACACAAGAATTTTATCCCGAGGTTCACTTGCTTCCCGGCAAGCTACTCCTCGTTGTGGCGATGCACCCACTTGTCGGTTCGCGAGCTAATCAACTATCAAGAGTTGAGCCCTCGGCGGGCGCCGCACAACCGCACACAAGATGGGGATCCTCCAAGCCACGAGCTCCACTAGAGTATCCAATTTGCGAACTCCCGCGGGGAAGGATCAAGAACCCCTTACAACACTTGGTGAAGACTCCAACAATCTCCAATTGCGAGCTCAATCACCTCCGCTGCTCCAAGCCGTCTACCGTGTCGGGAAACACGGAAGAGTAACAAGAAATCCGCAGCAACTCGAAGATCAAGTGCCTCTAGAATGCAACTCTCAAGCAATGCACTTGAATCTCACTCAATCTCACTCAAGATGTGCAATCAATCAAAGAGATGAGTGGAGGGGTTGTTCTCTAGCTCAAAGGATGTCTCTATGTCTCAAAATGTGCAAGAGTTACCCTCAAACCCCGGCCACCATCTATTTATAACGAAGGGGTACGCAGCTAGCCGTTAGAAACGACGCAGCAGAAATCGCGCTGACCGAACGCTCCGGTCAGGGTGACCGGACGCGTCCGGTCACTACGCGACAGACGTGAACAGTGCTCGTTCGAACTAGCCGTTACCGTTGACCGGACGCGCTCGACCGAGCGACCGGACGCGCTGGTCACGACCGGACGCGCCGGTCCCGTGACCCACCGGACGCGCCGGTCAACACCGAGCCGCGCACTGCGAAACACCGACTGGACGCGCTGAAGAACTGACCGGACGCCACAGTGCCCGTGTCCGGTGGGAGTCCAGTAAGCTCCCTGGACGACCGGACGCGTCCGGTCACCTATGACCGGACGCGCACCGCGTCCGGTGGTCCTCGTGAACCGCTGTTAGCCTGACCGGACGCGCCGGTCGCACAGTAACCGCGTCCGGTGCAGCGTCCGGTGCACGCAGTGACCTCCGTTCGCCTCCGTTTCTTTTCCAACTTTCGGCGCAATAGAAAATAGGCATTTCACTTCTCCAAAAAGCGCCGAATCCCGCCTCGCAAGCTCGGCGGGAGGGAGAGAGGAACCCAAACCCCTCTCTACTGCTTAAACTTCACCGCCTTCGCAAATGTGCCAACACCAACAAGTGATCACCACCTTGTGCTCGTGTGTTAGCATTTTCACAAACATTTTCTAAGGCGTTATGTTAGCTCTTTACTAGATCCTAAATGCATATGCTCAAGACAATGATCTAGTGGCACTTGATTTCCGAGCTAACCGTGATTGCCCCTCTTGATAGTCGGCTATGTATCCTAAACCCGGTCAATCACTCCTCTACTCATCTTAGACCGGCAAAAGGAAAACCCTATGATTATACCTTTGCCTTGCGCTCTTAGATCCTTCTCCTTCACTTGATCATCATGTCCATCATTTCATGTGCATCTCCACCATGATCATTATTTCATGTCCATGCACCATTTCTTTGTGATCTTGTGGCCACAACTCCTTGCCACATCCACCTCCATCACATGTTGCTTATGCCTAGCTTAATCACACTTGATACAATAGCATTAGCAACTTGGTGTCATTAATTACCAAAACCAAACTTGGGCTTTCATAGAGCTAGAGCCATTTCGAAAAAAAATTGGCAAAACGACTCTAGTGACAGTTTTGTTATAATTTTATATTAGGTTTATGAAAAAAAGTTAGGAAAAATTACTTTTTTTTATTCCGAATCCCCCATAAAAATGGCTCCGGCTCCTCTAGGCTCCTTGCAAGGAACTATTGCTCCATGCAAAAAGTCGTGCGCCCTGCCAAATAGGGTCTAACTCCCAATGAAGAGTGCTTTATGAAGCTTCTAGTGATTTTTCTTCAAGTAAACAGGAGGGGCCGAGGCCCCTGCTGGCAAATAAATAGATTAGGACAAAAGTTAAGCGGTATAATTACAAAGCCTCTAGTGATTTCAGTGATCTATTCTTTCTTTTGTTCTATCTACAAGCAGAGAAAGAGGGCATTAGTTTCAAAGAAAATAAAAATAAAAATAAAAAAGTGGTTTACTCCACCCGTTTCGACCTTTGAATAAAAAACGTTAATCTAAACATGGACGGATGTATATATACATTAGTGGGTGCAGCCGCACCCACACAAAAACAGAAAAACAGTATTTATAGCTAAATTTTCACCATATTCGCACCTATAAAATAAAAGTCTATGCACCACAAGACAAGCGCACCCCCTTGAATTTTTTCTAGCTCCGCCACTAAATCTAAAGAAAAACAAAAAGGAATACCATTTAATTGTATCTTTACCTTGGTTCTTAAATAGATATTGGGTTGATTCATAAAGAAACAGGGTGAAAATCCCACCGTGTTAATAAATTCTCACACACACATCGGTACCACAGGAAATTCCCAATAAACGATAGCCGCACATTTGAAAAGTGTCTTTATTTTTTTCGCCCATATATACCATCTGCTTAACTACTTAAATTGGTAGGGAGGGGAGAAGACAACTACCCTGGACTCAGCTCAACCTGGAGGACGATATGAAAGGCTGAAGCTTTGTTGACTTTGACTGATGTCGTCTCACCTAATGAAATCAAATGATACATTAACGACGTAACTCCCCTGCCGTACAGAATATATATATATTTTTATGCTCTGATGTGATCATATATAGTTCAGTAACCAACCGGATGTACAATGCAGAAAGGTCAACAACTAACCAAACGCCCGGCCTTTTTGTCTTTTTCTTTCTTTTTTTGATAAAAAAATCGTCAGGCTATGACGACCAACTTCTACTCTGATGTGCACATGCCTGAGTGCAGTTTGGCCTTCTGGCATGGTTTCTATGATGATTCCTGTGGCATGGTTTACTAATTCTCAGCAACAATTACAATCTGAAGGCCTTGAAAAAACTGCCCAAGGTGAATTTGCTGCTGCCATCATAAACTGGAAACTGCCAAGTAGTAACGGACTGTTTGGGAATACGATAGAATCTACTTTGGTTATGTCAAATATAGTTAAAGAATGTGAGTGTAGGTTTGTGTGCACCTGGTTGTTTATCCAAGGCATTGTTGACCACTTAGAGTGCCAATGCTTATGACTTAGTGTAGGTGTACATTTGTACACATGACATTTATCTTTATTAAAATATAATATAATATAACAGTTGGGGATCATTGGTGGATGTGCTTGAATGAGATTTAGCTTTATATATGTGCATGTTTAGTTAATAACTTGATTTTGTGAATTTGCAAGTTGAATCATTATGTCTGGAACCATGGGCCCAAACTTCATTTTTATGTGGGTTAGATATTTTTTTCATGACGATCTTCTATCCTCATGAAAATTATGTGACCCTTGTGGTATAGTTATGTACTCTCATGAAAATATTTTCATGGTGGTACAAATACATTTTCATGACGGTTTTTAACTCACATAAATTATTTTTGTGGAGATAATACTGACACGAAAATAATGTTTCCACAAACCTGACAAAGCCCTAATTTTTGTGCAGGGCACCATGATGAAAAAGGTTCGTGGCGGTCAACCTCCACAAAAAAAATGTAATTTCCCTGGCATTTGATACATGAGGGTTATTACATGACGGCATCACTCATTGTTTTCATGGCGGTATTTATACTTTTGTGGCGTTTATTTATTGTTTTCTTTTACTCTCATGAAATCTCCGTTTTCTAGTAGTAGTGTGCATTTCCAGACATTGTGACGAAATAAAACCCACGATGCCGGCTCTTTTCGGTTTCTAAGATGCGCTAACTGAAAAGGGAGATGAAGCAAAAGCCACCTCATGGTACTCGTGCATAAAAAATACTCCTGCACCTCTAAGGATTTTTTGTTGGCAGATCATGATTAGTCCTGCTTGTGCTATAAGCCACACGAGTTGACTGCCTACAAGTCTACAACCATCCTCCACTTGAAATTGGCATTTCTAGAGGAGGTTGGTTAAGAAAATTGCCATCGGAAAGGCCTTATTTCTTGAGGTGGTTGTCTTAAAACGATCGTCACTAGAAATCCATTTCTAGAGGACATGTATATAAATTGATAACTTTTCATATGAAGTTAGATATAAATTGACTTTATACCAAAATTATAGAGCTCGATGAAATCTACATCTTTCTACTTGAAGGTTTTTTATTTGAAATTTTTTGGGGCCAAAATATTCCTTACAATTTTCATATATCTTTTAAAAGATAATTTTTCGAACGATTTTCACAGACGGTTACTTAAGCCAGCCACCTCTAAAATTATTTCTACAGGTAGTTAGCTTAAGAAAACTGCCACCGAAAGTGTTTTTTCCATTAAAGGTTTAAAAGAAATGGTTCTTATGCTACTATCAACAATAGCAGCTATGTAGTAGAATGGTAAGGAAGGCTCACATTAAGGAAGAGGATGTAAGTTCAAATTCTAAAAAACAAATCCACACAATTTAGTTTAAATCCTATAAAACATACTTGCTCATATTGTCATGCAAAAATCATGTGACATAGAATTGGACCGTAGAAAAGAAATAAATGTTTCATATTGGACAAAAGAAATTTCCTTGGAAAGAAAAAAACTGTAACGTCTTTGAACGAAAATCACAAAAGAGAAAATATACTAATTTCATGAGAGAAACGTTCTAGCTTATAATGTTTTAGTTTAAATAAAATATTGTAATAACTTAAAATAAAAGAAATTCTAACTTTAGAGGAAAAGGTAGCACCTACATTGGAAACAAAGTTCTCACCAATTTGGATGAGAGATTAGAATTAGATACCTATCACTTATGGTTCTTCAAACGTGGTGGAATTTAATGTTCAACCATAGCAACACATATACATTTTTCTAATAAAAGTTAATAAAATATAAAATATTTTAAAATAGCTATAATGGTTCTTTCTAATAAAAGTTAATAAAGAAAAAATATTTTAAAACAGTTGTAATGCTACAAAATACAAATTGGGGATGTAGTGAATAGCTTTCTAGAGCTACGGGGTTCAACACCTCGGATCTCCATGTAATTTTTATATTTCTAAAAAATAAAATATATTTTAAAATTAGCTATAATGCTAAAAAAGTACAAAAATATATTTTAAAAATAGCTATAATGCTAAAAAATACAAATTGGGGATGTAGCTCAATTGGTAGAGCACTATGAATAGCTTTCTAGAGGTACGGGGTTCAACTCCTCGCATCTCCAATTAATTTTTTATATTTATAAAAAATAAAAAATATGATTAAAAATAGCTATATAAAATAAATTCACAAATGGTTTATTGGTATTGCCATAGTAGGACTTTGCTCGTCAAAGTATATACCAAGAAAACCAAGCACGTCCGGTGTTAGATTTGGGTGGGCTGCAATAGAATCCAGTGGGCCGCTCCCGGATCACTGTTGTACGAGTTTGGGCCTTTGGGCTGCTTGCCTGCTTCTCAAGAGACGTTTTTTTTTCTCGTTGGACGCAACAGCTTCCTGTTACCTTCACTCTGCCGGTGTCGATCTCGCTCGTTCTCTCCTACCCATGGAAACGAGATGTTTCTCAATGAGAACTTGTTTTCTTATTGTTTCACTTGTTTTCTCAGGAAAAGCAACTCCAAATACAGCTAGGCAAACGATTTTCCAAGGGGAAAAAACCCTACGAGATAAATGTTTCTTAGGAGAAATTGAAACCTAACTGTTTTTAAGAAAATCAAATCCATACTAAGGGCGATCGCTGTGGAAAGATAAGAGAAGGTGTAGTAGTAAGGCCGAAGGCCTCATTGCTACCTTGACTTTGCTTCATGATATGTTCAAACGACTATCTCAGCGCAAAGTTGAATCATCATAATCTTGATTTTACTTGGCTATCAAATACGGAGGCACTTGCGCCCACACGTTCAGCGCCCGCAACACATCCGGATGCAACTCCCAGTCCTAGTGAACTGAACCGTGGCCCAGCTCCTAGTCACAGGCCCACCATAGCTAGCCCCCCGTCCACCTTCGCTCCGACTCCGTCTGCCTTCACCTTGCCCCACGCGTGCAACTCCACCCCCGTCTTTGCACCCGCCGATTGCCCCTGACACCCTCCTCTTTCTGCACGTGGGCGGCACTCAGGAGCCGAGATGAACAACTGAGGATGAGCACGCCCCCAGCGTGTCCCGACTACAGCACCCTCGTCCATCGGTCCCCCACGCCCCCATCCGCCACCCTCGGCTCGCCCTCGGCCAAACAAACACTTGCAACAATGCAACATAAGACTGAAAACAAATGAAACATTTGGAAACATGCTTGTGTAACATGTGTGTGAAACACATGAAACATCCAAAAATATAAACACTTGCAACTTGCAACATTAAACCACTTGCTGCAACATAAGACTGAAACAACTACAACATTTGGAAATACACTATTGCAACATATGCAACATCCAGATCAAAACATAATTGTAACATACGTATGGGAATAGATGAAACATTTTGAACAAATGCTTGCAACATACCTCTGAAAACACTTGCAACATGCAACATGTGCAACATCCCTCGATCTACTTTTGCAACATCAAAATGAAACAATTGCAACATACATCTGAAACGCCTGAAACACTTGAAACATACATATGCAACATAGGGCAGGGAAAGACTGGGCTGGTTGATTCCGACCATCTGGTCGGAGTCAGCGGCGAACCATGGCGCGCGAGCTGCGAGCATCACCAGCACCGCACGCGCTCGTGGGTGCCCTTGGCTCGGCCGGGGAAGATCTGAGGCACCACGACACATGCACCCCCAACGGCCATGGCGAGGTTAGCGGCATGCGTGACGGCAATGGGAGACGGATGGACGTATGGTCGGCGAGGGAGTGAGCAACACAGGTGTTTGGGATGGGCGCGTGGGGCGGTGGGGCACGGCATGGCAGCAAACGATCGTGTGTCGTTGCCGACGATGGGGCGTGGGGGCAGTGGGGCATGGCGCGGCAGCAAACAAGCGCGTGGTGGGCGAAGGGGCATGGACAATGAGCGGCTGCTTCGGGGCTTGGCCGGTAAGCACGAAGGAGTTGGGGCGCGAGCGAGCGAATAAGCACGGAAGAGTGGATTATTTTATTTTTTGTTTAGGGTCCACACCTTGGGAGCCATGTCCGTACAGGAGTCACGGATGGACTCGCGAGTTGGATCATTTCCATATCAAATATCTCGTGTAATTTTGTATTGCTTCTATTGCAACGCACCGGTTTTTTTTTTAAAAAAAAACGGAATTTGTGACTCTTGCGAGAGTAGCTCGGGACATGCTGGAGTGGAGCAAGGCGAAGTGGGCCGAGAGGCGGCGGCACTCAGGCAGAACGGCCCACCCCACACGTGCGCCTCCAGCGAGTCCACGTTGCGCGCCACCCTCCCCGTGTCCCCCATCTCCTGGCCAAACAAATCTCTCGCGCCTCCCCTCCTCCCCGCCACTCGCCACCAGCAGTCCAGCTCCACGGCCCCACGGCGAGCCCCGAGCCCGTGCGCGCGCGGCTAGCTAGCTAGCTACTACTACCCACCGCCATGATCACGGGGGCCCTGCAGGTCTCCGGCAGCGGCCTGCCGCTCCTGCTCGTCAGGCGGCGCCGGGCGTCGTTCCGGCCGCCCCAAGCGGTGGCGTCCGACGCCGCCGCGGCCACGGCGAGGGAGGAGGCCGGCAAGGTAGCGCTAGGCGGGTCCGGCGTCGCCGTCACCAAGCTCGGCGTCGGGGCGTGGTCCTGGGGCGACACCACCTACTGGAACGAGTTCCAGTGGGACGGTATGTACATTTGCGTGCTTCTTGGTTCAGGGTCTCGTAATCAAATTTTCTTCCTGTATTCTTAGTCTGCTGGGATTACATGCTAGGCGTGACAGCCTCTTTCCAGGAACAAGAATTACTACAGTCTGAAATTTCCACCAACTTATAAATAAATGCCATAAAAATCAGCATTGTTTTAGTATAGCACCTGGGTTTCTGAATCCTCCAGCCTTCTAGGTGAATCCCGAATCCTGCAGGACAAAACATTTCTAAACGAGCCAAGCCTGCTGCAGCTTTGTAATTCGCTTCAGATTAGTATGACATTTTCACATTTCAGAGACAAGTGTACTGGTATGGGTTGGTACTTGGTACTCCTACCATACTGAAGATTCATTTCGTTCAGTTTTTTCAGCTAAAATTTTATAAACTTCTTCGATACTGAAGTTGAAATCACACAGTGAAACTGAAACCCATCCCAGGACCCAGGGCCAGAAAGTGTGGTAAATCATCCTACACTTGTGCTCCTGATTACTAGCATCTCGTTGAAAGAAATTTCAGTTGGCCTCAAATTCTGGTCATACTTCCGGTGCATATGACGCGCCTGCTGCTTTGACCAAAATCCAAATCAACCTGAAATAATTATCGAAACTGGCATTTCCTTGTTTCAAATTAGATGCTCTTCAGCTGTGACAGCACTTACTTACTAGTTGCCTGCCGATTCAGTTGAATCGTTACTAGTACTTTTCATTGCAAAACATGGGAATGGCTGCCTTCTGATATGAGTGAACACTCTGAAAAAAATACCAGATAGGAAACTGAAGGCGGCTAAAGGAGCATTTGATGCGAGTATCGACTGTGGAATAACCTTCTTTGATACCGCTGAAGTTTATGGAGCAGGGGTAAGAAACAGAAAAGCTTCATGCCTCATCACCCATTCTCTGTCCGCTTCATTATAAGGTAAAATCTAACACTACGTTAAAATGTATGCTATTCAGATATCGGGAGCGATTAATTCAGAAAGTTTACTAGGAAGGTATGTCGTGAAACATTCTTCATGGATCTATTTATACTGTAATTTAAGTCTGTGCAGTATCAGTTCTGAAATCCCCTCTTTCCATCAGATTTATCAAGGAAAGGCAACAAAAGGAACAGGTGGAAGTGGCTATCGCGACAAAGTTTGCAGCTCTTCCATGGAGGTTTGGTCGTGGGAGCGTCATTTGTGCACTGAAGGCCTCGCTGGATCGCCTTGGCGTCTCTTCAGTTGAGCTCTATCAACTTCATTGGTTCGCTCATCAGCCTTTTTTCAACCAACTTTTTTTTCTCTCTCTCTTTCTGTGTGGACTCTATCGGTTAACTTAACGTCTCTTCGCATATCCTTTTCAGGCCAGGGATATGGGGCAACGAAGGTATGAAAAAAATAATTAACACTTAAGTACTGATGATCTCTCTAGTTTTTAATTAGCACACCAAATTCACTGATCTTGCATGATTCAGATTACCTGGATGGCCTTGGAGATGCTGTTGAGCAAGGCCTTGTCAAGGCCGTTGGAGTCTCAAACTACAGCGGTTGCTGTCTAACTCCAACACTAATATAATACGTGCTCTAATTATTATTGTGCTGGTTACTTCTTTCAGTGAAACTAAGCCATACCAATTTCTTTTTTTTTCATAACTGGGTACCAGAAAAACGTCTCCGGGATGCCTACGAGCGCCTCAAGAAGAGGGGAATTCCACTCGCTTCGAACCAAGTGAATTACAGTTTGATATACAGGAATCCGGAGGAAAACGGGGTGAAGGCGGCTTGCGATGAGCTTGGTGTTACTTTGATCGCGTATTCCCCAATCGCCCAAGGTAGAGCTTGGTTTCTTCTCCGCACACCTTTCCTTGTTCTGCGAGTACATACATACGAACTGTGTACCTATTTTGGTTGGTAAACTCAACTAAGCTCACTAGCCTTTATCTAGTATGAAATCATGCATGTATTGTTTTGATGTATGAATCAATTTCCTTGGTTCAGGTGCTCTGACAGGAAAATACACTCCGGAGAATCCCCCGAAAGGGCCTCGAGGACGCATATACACGCCAGAGTTCCTGACAAAGGTTGCATTTCCAACTATTTTGTGATTGTTTGTTGGTTCCTGGATACTCTCTACTCACTGAAGATCCCCTGAATCATGCCATGCAGCTCCAACCACTTATCAACCGGATCAAGGAAATCGGAGGAAGCTACGGGAGGACTTCAACCCAGGTGCTCTGTCCATCTATCTATCTATCTATCTACTCCCTCCGTCCCAGAAAAAGTGTCGTTTTAGGTTTTTCAGACATCGTGTTTGACCGTTCGTCTTATTCAAAAATTTTGTGCAAATTATAAAATAAATAAATCATTATTGAAGTATCTCTAATGATAAAATAAGTCATAATAAAATAAATAATATTTATTAAAATTTTTTAAATAAGACGAACAGTCAAACACGATGTCTCAAAAACCTAAAACGACACCTTTTCTGGAACGGAGGGAGTATCTATCTATCAGATCTCAACTGTACTACAATGATTTGTCCTTGGCTCCTACTCCTTGCAAAGTGTCGGCGCTATTGGCAAATAGGAGTACTACATTCACATGTGCAGACTCAGACATGTCTTATTAGTGACAGACAGAATAATACAACAGTTCCTGCAACCAATACTGTGGCCATGAAACATTAGCAAGCAATCCACCAATTCCAAACTGACATGCTGCCTGGGTCTGGGAACTTTTGGCTCATTGCCCTTAACTATTAGGGCGTCAATTCGCTGACAGAGTTGACGAGCAGCAACAGTTCTATTACTGTACTCCCTCCGGATTTAGAGGTCGTTTAGGACAGCGACATGGTCTTCAAAACACAACTTTGACCTCTTGTTTTTATAAAAAATATTTATGGAAAAGTGATATATGTATACTTTTATGAAAGTATTTTTCAAGACAAATCTATTCATATAATTTTTATATTTGTACTTAAAAGTTATTGATGATTTATATTGCTAATGTTTGACTCAAACCTTATCCAAAAACGACTTATAAATCTGATATGGAGGGAGTACACAGTTGTGTTTCTTCTCTTGTACGTACGTACATGGCTGATGACTGATGAGCAAGTGTGCCTGTCATCAGGTGGTGTTGAACTGGCTAGTGTGCCAGGGCAACGTGGTGCCGATCCCGGGCGCCAAGAACGCGGAGCAGGCCCGGGAGTTCGCGGGCGCGCTGGGGTGGAGCCTCACGGCAGACGAGGTGGAGGAGCTCCGGTCCATGGCGCGCCAGGTCAAGCCCGTCATCGGCTTCCCGGTGGAGAAGCTGTGACGGTCGGTCGCTCGGTCCGTCGGTACACGCTGCTGCGTGCAGGCATGCAATGCAATGCAGCAGCTGGGAGTTTTGGTCACCGCCGCTCACGGGTCACCAGAAAACCCCATGGCAGTGACATCAGGCCAGTGTAGTAGTGTATAGTAAGGACTATAGGTAGATGGACAAAGCATACCATTTCTATTGCAAGACCGCAGACGATGTATGCTACTGTACGTAACGTAACAGGGAAATTCAACAGCATATATATATAGTATAAAAAGTTTCAGGCCGGCAACCAGACCACAGTAGCTGTGTGTGTCAAGGACGTGTTTGGTAGAGATGTAGAGTCTCTCAGTAACGTTTCAAATTCAGGGTGTGTTTGTCTTGCAGCCACGACACGCCACGCCTCAAGTTCAGCTATCACACTCGTTGAGGCTGTCATTTGGTTCTCATCTAAGCATTGGCCGCCATAGACTTTTTTTCTTTCGTTTGCTCCTGCTGTCCGTCATGTAGCGCGTATTAATTGTGGCGAGGCGTGTGGCGGGGTTTTTGGCTGCCACCGCCACACCGTGGTTAGGAACCAAGCAGCCCTCAGGTTCTTCTAGTGAATCAAAATCACTGTTTGGCTAGATGGCCAGATTCTGATTCTCCAGGGTGACAAAAACCATTGTTTTACATGAAAAAGAATCATAAAAATGTATAGGTTTTCTTAATCATAAAAATGTATAGTTTTTTTTTTTAAAAAATGGTTTTCATTTGAATGGTGACGTGAAACATTTCTAGAGTAGATGAGAGGTAGGAAAGCAAGAACCACAATTAGGAGAAACTACTATAGAGATGGTTCTGATCTCTAGTAGAAAAACACTAGAAACGTTTTTTTATCTACTTGTAGAGACTAGAATCAGTATTGTCTTTGACTACCATTGGCAGAGGCCTTGTTTAGATTCCAAAATTCACCCCCAAATTCCACTATGCAAAAAGAAAATTCTCCATCACATCAAAATGTCGACACATATATAAAGTACTAAATATAGATGAAATCAAAAACTAATTGTACAGTTTTGTTGTACTTTACGAGACGAACATTTTAAACCTAATTAATCCATGTTTGGACAATTATTACCAAATAAAAACAAAATTGCTACAGTACAATGTGATGTGTACTGTGCAAAGTTAGGATACCGACTTTGGTATCTAAACAAGGCGAGAGTTTCTCGTGGTTCCGAAGCACAGAACCGATCCTCGGTGCCTGCTTTTCTGTGTACGCACTGTACGCCTGAGCTCTCTGCTGTGCCCAGCTGAACGGAGAGTACTCCTACCGTCTACAGTACTCGCACGCGAGGTCAGGTGCGTGCGTGTGTCTGTCTGGCGTGGTGGTGGTCTGGTCACTGCCTCACTGGTGCCTGCTCGTCGACGTCGACGCTTGCCCGAGGCTGCAATCTGATGGATGGCTGACGAGTGGCAGTGGCGGCAGCGAGTTGGAGTAGCTGCTGCGATGGACAGAGCCCAAAGCCTGACCGGCGAAAAGATCTCCTGTCGTGTCTGGGTGTGTTTAGTTGCCCGTAAAATTTTCGTTTGTATTTCATAATTAGTGTTACTTTTAGATTAATTAGAATCTTAAGATTCGTTTCGTGATTTACAATCAAACTGTATAATTAATTATTTTTTTATCTATATTTAATGCTCTGTACATACGTTTAAAGATTTGATGTGACGGAGAATATTACTTCCTCCGTCCCAGAAAAAGTGTTGTTTTAGGTTTTTCAGACATCGTGTTTGACCGTTCGTCTTATTCAAAAAAATTTAATAAATATTATTTATTTTGTTATGACTTATTTTATCATTAGAGATACTTCAATAATGATTTATTTATTTTATAATTTGCACAAAATTTTTGAATAAGACAAACGGTCAAATTCTGAAAAACCTAAAACAACACTTTTTCTGAGACGGAGGGAGTATAAAATTTTTTGGAATTAGGAAGAAACCGAACACAGGCCTCGTTTAGTTCCCCAAATTCTCCCCCAAATTCCACTATACAAAAAGAAGATTCCCCGTCACATCAAAATGTCAGCAAATGCATGGAGTACTAAATGTTGATGAAATCAAAAACTAATTGCACAGTTTTGTTGTACTTCGCGAGACGAACATTTTAAGCCTAGTTAGTCAAAATTTAGATAATTTTTACTAAATACAAACGAAATGCTACAGGAATTCTGATACAGTGTTTTTCTCCCCTATTCTTCCAACTAAACGAGGCCACAGCCAGATCCATGTGGATGCATGCATGCACGCACGGGCCTCGGGGTTCGGACCCTTTGACGACACGGGCTTGGACCTGTGGGCTGTGGAGTACGGCCCTGTTTAGATTTCAGAGTTGGACTAAATTCACTATATAAAATTTCTATTTTCCATCGTAGCAAAATACCGGTATATATATAAAGTACTAAATATAGATGAAATAAAAAACTAATTACACAGTTTTATTGTACTTTACGAGACGAATATTTTAAGCCTAATTAATTAATATTTGGATAATTATTATTAAATAAAAACAAAATTACTACAGTGTGACACGGTACTTACTATGTAAAATTTGGTTTCGAATTTTGAAATCTAAACATGGCCTACAGTACGTCGTAGTGCGTGTACCGTGACCGTCGTGGGTGTTGTGTGCATCTGCATCTGATGCCGTGCATCTGCATCACTTTCTGTACTCTGGTGCAGTGCAGGCAGCAGGCAGGCTGCAGCAGTCTTGTTCGATCTGTCAAGGTCAGCGCAGGAACTCGATTCGTATCCATAAATACTCCCTCCGTCTTAGAAAAAGTGTTGTTTTAGATTTTCCAGACATCATATTTGACCGTTCGTCTTATTCAAAAATTTTGTGTAAATTATAAAATAAATAAATCATTATTGAAGTATCTCTGATGATAAAATAAGTCATAACAAAATAAATAATATTTATTAAAAATTTTTGAATAAGACGAACAGTCAAACACGATGTTTGAAAAACCTAAAACGACACTTTTTCTGAGATGGAGGGAGTATCCATCACGAAGTTTTGATGCCGTATTTAGATGCTTAAAAAGAGACAACTGTGGCATCGAATTTTTGGACGTATACATAGAGCATTAAATATAGGTAAAAAAATAACTAATTGTATAGTTTATCTGTAAATATCAAGACAAATCTTTTGAGCCTAATTAGTCTATGATTAGATAAATTTTATCAAATAACAACGAAAAATACTACAGAATTTTTTTTTAAAATTTTTCACAACTAAACGGGCCAAAGTAGCACGTACCAGTGGCTATAGTCGTCAGTGGCCACTTTACCCAGTTTCCAATGGTCCAGACGAAGCGTGCTACTAGTACAAGCCAAACCTGAAAACCGCTGCCTCGACCCGTCGACCGTCCGTCCTACTTCCCGTTTGAAAGTTTGAATCGATGGGAATCCTGAAACGCAGATTCTGGCCATAAAAATCTCGAACTGTTTGGATTTTTAGATTATAGGTATTTCAAAGCCTACGAAAACAGAAGAGATGTCGGGATGTTTGGATGCTGGCCATTGGTAGCCACACCGTATGAGCGGCAGATCGTGGCTCGCCACAAAGCGTGGCGTAGGAATTGCTCGTTACAAAGTGGTGATATTACAGAGAGCAAAAGCTCTGCATCACCTGCGGCTACGTAAGTTGTATTCTCTCAACCAAATAATACATAGAAAACTTGTGGTGCGCCGCATCTAGGGAGCGATGCAGGAGGCTATAGGGTCGCGACCCTATTGTGGGATGGCGGATGCAGTGGCGGATGGAAGATGCAAACTTGCATGAGGGTGGGAGTGGTGGTGAGAGGGAGATAGGGTGGGAGTAGGCAAGCAAGCAGACGTGATGCGGTGCAAGAGGAGCTTATCCTTCTCTTTCTGAGGAAGAGGATAAGGTAAGGGCATGTTTATCTTTTAACGCCTGATGAGAGGAAGAATCCTGAAGAAGTTGGGCCGACGGATTTAGATGCCGTGTTTAGATGCCTAAAAAGAGGCAAAAAATTTTGCATAGTAACTATCACATCGAATTTTTGGACGTATGCATGGAGCATTAAATATAGGTAAAAAATAACTAATTGCACAGTTTGTCTGTAAATGTCGAGACGAATCTTTTGAGCCTAGTTAGTCTATGGTTAGATAAATTTTATCAAATAACAACGAAAAATGCTACAATAATTTTTTTCAAAAATTTTCACAACTAAACGGGCCAAAGTACCACGTACCAGTGGCTATAGTCTTCAGTGGCCACTTTACCCAATTTCCAATGGTCCAGACGAAGCGTGCTACTAGTACAAGCCAAACCTGAAACCGCTGCCTCGACCCGTCGACCGTCCGTCCTACTTCCCGTTTGAAAGTTTGAATCGATGGGAATCCTAGAACGCAGATTCTGGCCATAAAAATCTCGAACTGTTTGGATTTTTAGATTATAGGTATTTCAAAGCCTACGAAAACAGAAGAGATGTCGGGATGTTTGGATGCTAGCCATTGGTAGCCACACCGCATAAGCGGCAGATCGTGGCTCGCCACAAAGCATGGCGTAGGAATTGCTCGTTACAGAGTGGTGATATTACAGAGAGCAAAAGCTCTGCATCACCTGCGGCTACGTAAGTTGTATTCTCTCAACCAAATAATACATAGAAAACTTGTGGTGCGCCGCATCTAGGGAGCGATGCAGGAGGCTATAGGGTCGCGACCCTATTGTGGGATGGCGGATGCAGTGGCGGATGGAAGATGCAAACTTGCATGGGGGTGGGAGTGGCGGTGAGAGGGAGATAGGGTGGGAGTGGGCAAGCAAGCAGACGTGATGCGGTGCGAGAGGAGCTTATCCTTCTCTTTCTGAGGAAGAGGATAAGGTAAGGGCATGTTTATCTTTTAACGCCTGATGAGAGGAAGAATCCTGAAGAAGTTGGGCCGACGGATTTAGAGATTGCAAGAATCTAGGTATAAGATTATTCTCATCCCTTCCATAAACTCTATCAATGGCCATTTTATAGAGGTTTTATATGATTTTCAATATCTCAAGGGCATTTGAATAGGCCCTAAATAGAAGATATGTCATGTCATGGTGTGACGAGGTATTTTGGGCTACAATTGTTTTTTTTCCTATTTTGGATTAAAAGTAATGGATTAAACTACATTATTTTAACTTGGTTGTTTGTAAGCAGGGAGTATGATATAGAGTCTATTTTCTTGCAAATTATGGCAAATTCAAGTGTGTTGTTATCCTTGCCCACCGATTTTAGGCCTGCTTTGAATAGGGAAAAGTCAAGTTGTACAAGTTTGCCAAGTGGATAGTCAATTTAAGTGCATCTTTACCACAAAGCACTGTACAAATATAGTTTAAAGATGGTCCACATCAGTGCACCTCTAGACGATCCATAACGGAGCGTGGGCACCATTAGCATGGACCCAGGTCCAGGGACTCTGCAGGCGCCCAAAGCGGGATCACTTTTCGAAGGCATGGACCCCAAACAGTAGCCCCTCGGGGTGGTAAGGGGAAGGTGATGTCTTCCGGGCCGACTCGACATGTGTTGAGGAATCGGCTAGCTAAGGATGCTAATGGGCCTTCTCCCTTCAAAGTGGCTCATGTTTCGGCTAGGGTTCGAGTTCCGAAGGTGAAGGAACCTTCGGTAGTGAAGATGATTGCTATTTGTCTCCATGAGGATTTTGGATATGATGGTGATTCAATGTCAATTTTGAAGTTTGAATACAACTTTGTTTGGAGGTGTTCCCAAGAGGTTAGATGGAGGTTTGCATACCAACTCCATGTTGCCATCATACTTTGGCAGATTCTTGTGATTGTAACCCGGTGGCCACCTTCGCCTTTGTAGGTTAAATGGTATTGGTTGGTAAAGATTTGGGTGTGGTTGGCGATGGAGCTGAAGAAGTGGCGGATGTAGGATGCAAATAGACCCTCGGTAGTTTGAAACAAAACGCTGGGGTGCTTGAATTAGAAATCATGTAAAAGCCCTGCCAAATGGCTCATTCGTGGAGTGGAAGTGGAGTGGACGGAGATGTAGTCGGAAGCTAAAAAAAATCTTTGCACGATTAGGTGAATTGAAATACTCCCCGTTATAAAAAAAAGATTCTCATCTTCTGACAAGTCAAACAATTCTAATTTTAATTAGAATTATAAAAAAATAATATCAATTTTTGTATTTTAAATAAGTGCATTATTAAAAAATATATTTCGTTATAATTTTAATAACATTTATTTTGTATTATTAATATTTTTTTAGTATTAGGACATTTGCGAAGGGAGAATTCCCATCCTTCTTGTGACGGATGGAGCGGCAGTAGGATACTCCTGCCTGGACCGGACCTTCGAGTCTTTGAACAATGGCCGACGTCGGTGCACGCCGCCGCAGATGCTCCTGCAGGTCGGCAGCCGCGGCGGCAGTAGGGGTTAGCTGAAATTGACGGTGGGAGCACAGTATCAGGATCCCTTGTGCGCATCATGCTAATTTCATCCGCATGGTTTCGGTTCCTACTACAGTACATCATTTGCGCGTTCGGCTGGAATTATAAGTCGGCTGAAAAACACTGTTTGCTGATTTTTTTTGAGAGAAAAATATTGTTTCGGCTGAAAAAACAAGCCGAATAAGACAGATTATGAGCCAGATGAACAGGGCCAATAGATTACACTCGTGTGTTTTTTTAACGAGCTTCCATGTACTATACGATGAAAAGATTGACCGTTCTCATGTATCAATATCGGTTAATACCCTTCATTTCTTTTAATTATTTCAACTCTCACATTCACCTATGTCTTTTTTTTCATTGGGAAAAGTTCATTTTTAACCGTTCAACTGTTTTTCGAGTCTGATTTTTACCATATATAGCTCTAAGTTTCGAGTTTCCTTTTACCACTGACCTACCAATACCAAACAAGCGGGACCACGAAGCTCAAAGGTGGTTTTGTATTTTTCAAAAAAATAACAAAAACTGATTGGTTTCCTAAAATTAATATATAATTAATTTATTTTAAATCAAAAAAATATGAAACCAAAACCAACCTTTTTCTTATAATATAATTTACCAATTGGCGCTAGATTTGGAGTTATGTGAAACTTATTTGTAGTTGTGCATAGTGTTTTATCGTTCCTAGTCATGCCTATTATGCAAAATAACAATTTTGTGCTGTATTCAACCTAGAGATTGACCAAGAGAATCCATACTGAAATTTTAGTACAAAATATGTAAGAGTTAAATTTTCAACCTAGAGATTGACCAAGAGAATCCGTATAGATTTAGCTAAACTTGCAACCGTATGTCATTTTGAGAAGTGAGAATTGCATTTCTTTCGAGACTGATGGAGTAGTGGTGCAGCAAAGATTTTGGCTTTTAGCAAACGTGGAAAAGGAAGAAATGAAATCAGCAGTACGTAAGAGTATTTGGCTACATACACGGTGTGAAAGAGCTGTGTACACGATTGTACGTGTCCAGTTGGCACACTTGCGCTGCTGCCGGTAGACGACGGACGGTCTCGAACGTTGCGAAAACCGTCCAACCGGCGGTCCGAACCTGGTCGCAAGCTGTTCTGAATTCATAGGCCTGGTTTAGATCCTAAATTTCATCCCCAAATTCCACTATGCAAAAAGAAGATTCCCATCACATCAAAATGTTGGTACATGTATAGAGTACTAAATGTAAATAAAATTAAAAACTAATTGCACAGTTTTGTTGTACTTTGCGAGACGAACATTTTGAGCCTAATTAGTCAAAATTTGGACAATTTTTACCAAATACAAACGAATTGCTACAGTGCGCATTTAATACGCACCGTGCAGATTTGGACCCCCAAATTGGGGATCTAAACACGGCCATAGTTCGAGTTCCAACTTGTTCAGATTTTCAGATTTGACAACAAAGGGACCTGTGCTTTCATATCAAAATTAATCCAAGCTTATAGAAAAAAAATGTAACTCTAAATTTTGGACAAGTCAAACTTTCTAAAGTTTGACCAAGCTTAAAAAAATCATCACATTTATGTCTCCATTTAAGTTTGCTATATGAAAAAAATAATCTCATAACTAACCTAATAGTAGAGTCGCAAAAAAAAAACTAACCTAATAGTACTTATTTGTATAGTAAATGCAAGTATTTTTCGTGTAAAATTGGTCGTAATGGTTTGATATCTTTATCTTGGGAAGCGAGAATCGTATTCTTTCCGCAACAGATAGAGTAGTACTCCGTATCATACAGTAGACATGTAAATTTAGTAAAGCTGCAGCAAAGTTTTAGCAAAGCAACAGAAAAAGGAAGAGACGAAATCAATAGTATTTGGCTACTACACACCATGTGAAAGAGCTGTATGTACGATTGTATACGAGTCCAGTAGAGGTGGGACTGCACGGCACGGCCTCTCCTACTTCGTATTGCTTTGAGTCGTGTCCTCTGGACATGGGAGGCATATCGGGCCGTGCCGATATCGCAAATTTTTTTTTCGGCCCAAGCACGACCCGTGGCACACTGATACGCTTTCGAGTCGTGCTGGCCCAAGCACGGCTCTCAAAATATCTTTGCTAGTTTTCTTTTTTCACTCGTGATATGAAATATATATATATCTTGTGTGTACTATTTTAATAAAATTTAATGATTTTCATAATCTATTAAAAAATTAGATAAGAAGTAGTATAGTAAATGTTAGAAAATTGTATTGTATAGTTGTAGAAGTGTTTACGTGCCATTTTCGTGTCGTGCCGGCCCAAGCCCGGTCCAATATGCGGGCCGGGCCATGTAGCCCGCCGTGCCGAGATTCTAGGCACGGCACGACCCTCGTATTTGTGTCGTGCCGGTATAATCCAAAATATTTTATATCGTACCATGCTTCGGATCATGTTAAAAGACCGTGCCATATGCCATAACCCGCTCTTGAATGGCACGGACAAGTCCCAGCTCTATAGTCCAGAACTCCAGTTGGCACACTTGCGCTACGACAGACGGCCGAAGCCGAACGCTGCGGAAAACGTCCAACCGCGGTCCGAACCTGGTCCCAAGCTGTTTCTGAATTCATAGTACGATTCCAACTTGTTCAGATTTTCAGTTTTGACAAAAGAGACGTGTGCTTTCATATCAAATTTAGGCCTGATTTAGTTCTTAATTTTTTTTACCTCCACCCATCACATAAAAAAAACTAATTGCACAGTTCTTGGAAAAATCGCGAGACAAATCTTTTAAGCCTAGCTAGTCCATGAAAAACCTTAAGTGTTACAGTAATCAGCACGTGCTAATGACGGAATAATTAGTATCACTAGATTCGTCTCGCAGCTTCTAATTTTGTATTTTTTATTAGTATCTAAAAACCTCTCCCGACATATTGACACCTAAAAGTTTTTTTCAAACTAAAAGTAGGCTTAATCAAAGCCCAATCCAGAAACAGATATTATAATTCACTTATTAAAAATCTAATCCATTGCTCATGTACTGCAGCAACTGGCAGGCAGGCAGAAGCAGAGGCAGAGCGAGAGTGTGTTTAGTTCTCAAAATATTTTACTTTAAAATATCACATTAAATCTTACCATATATATATAAAACATTAAATATAGATAAAATAAAAAAAATTAATTATACAGTTCACTAAAATCACTGATGGTGGTGCTGTTCCTGCAGCGGCACTAGTACACTACAGTCGGCAGAGGACAGGAGGAGGGAGTAGTGAAATCTTTTTCTTCGTCCATCCAAGTTGCCGATTCCGAGGGGAGAGTCGGCCCAAAGATCTCCGACAGCGATGTCAACTCCTCCTCGCTTCCATACAAATGCTGGAGCTCAGAGCGACTGTGCTCCGCCTCTCTCCAACCCAAGCAGAAGCAGCCCACGGGTTTCAGATTCCAGTTTGCGGCGCCGGCGCCTCCGATCGGAGCACCGCTGGTTATTCGTACGACATACAAGTTGCAGTTGCAGCGCAGCCGAGCTCCATCCATCCATCTATACTATACAAGAAGAGGTAGCAAGCAAGCAACATCAATCAAGTCAATAAGGATTGGGACTGCACCAAAGACAACATGGATGCCTACTGTGCCGAAGTACACAAACTAGAGATAAACTTTAAAGGATTAAAAATTCTACATGTCCTGCGTGACTCAAATGTCACAGTAGACATCCTCGCAAAGCTAGGATCGGACGGGGCGAAGGTCCCACCCAGTGTGTTCATAGAGGAGTTGTCAGCACCCTCTATCAAACAACATGGTGAGATAAACCCTGAACTCCTAGCACCAGGAACCCAGATTTTGGTAATCACAATATTATGGACACAGGATTTCATCGACTACATCAAAGAAAACAAGTTACCGGTAAATAAAGAATAAGCTACTCGGATAATTCGAAGAAGCAAAAACTATGTCCTCGTGGGAGACAACCTATACAGAAGAGCCACATCATCAGGAATACTCCTCAAATGTGTTTCATTAGAAAAAGGCAAAGAAATCTTAGATGAAATCCACTCAGGTTGCTTTGGAAATCACGTCGTTTGAAGAACGTTGGTCGGTAAAGCATTCCGCACCGGATTCTACTGGCCAACTGCTTTGAAAGATGCAGAAGAACTCATCAAAAAATATAAAGGTTGCCAAATGTTTGCAAGATAGGCTCACGTCCTAGCACACAATCTCATCTGCATCCTGTCCGCTTGGCCGTTCTCCTGCTGGGGGCTGGATCAAGTAGGGCCTCTCCAGAAATCCAAGGGCGGTTTCAAGTACATCTTTCTGGCTATTGATAAGTTCACCAAGTGGATAGAGTACAAACCACTCATGAAATACAGTGCAACTAAAGTAGTCGAGTTCATCTAGGACATCATGCTCCGCTTCGGCATGCCCAATCGAGTAATCATATATTTGGGTTCTCCCTTCACGGCTATAGAATTCAAAAGTTGGGCACAGGATTGTGGCATCAGCATAGATTACGCATCAGTCGCACACCCAGAAGCCAACAGATAAGTAGAGAGAGCTAACGGACTCATTCTAGCCAGCTTAAAACCCAGGTTGTATGAAGAACTAGAGGACTATGGATCCAAGTGGATTGAAGAGTTGCCTAAAGTAGTATGGGGGCTACAAACTCAAGTAAGCAGAGCTACTGGATACTCACCTTTTTTCCTAGTCTACGGATCAGGAAATGTATTAACTGCCGACCTGATTTGGACATCACCAAGGATCGAGCAATATGATGAAGGAGAAGCCGAACACACCTGAAGACTAGAACTGGACAGTACAGAAGAAGTTAGGGTCAACTCCACCGTACAATCAGCTCATTTCCTCCAAAGTTTAAGACACCACTACAACAAAAGTACCCAACCTCGTTCCGTCCAAGTCGGAGATCTAGTGCTTCGGAGAATAGAAAAGGCAGACAGACGTCACAAACTACTCAGCCCATGGGAAGGCCCTTTCATCGTCACCAAGGTCATCGGACCAGGAACATATGAGCTGATAACTAAAGACAGGATGCAAGTTAGAAATTCATGGCACATCAGCCAGCTATGAAGATTCTACGCCTCAAATAGCACATGACTGATTCTCCTGTAGCAAGAAAACACTATGTAATCAAGATTCATGATCAAAGTAATAAAAATAATGTTCCTCACCAATATTTGTCTTACTAAGATCTGCAAAACCTATCCTGAAGTTGTTCAACCTGGATAGGAGCAAAAGAGCTAACTAGGCTTGAGCTCGCCCTATCCCAAGTCTTTTCAAACTTGGATGAGAGTAAGAAGGCTGCCAAGCCAACACTCAACCTATCCCAAGTTGTTTTCACAGCGTGGACGAGAGCCAAACAGCGCTCACCCTATCTCGGAGTTATTCAACCTAGATGAGAGCAAAAGTGCTAACCAGGCTTGAGCTTGCCCTATCCCAAGCCTTTTCAGACTTGGATGAGAGTAAGAAGGCCGCCAAGCCAACACTCGACCTATCCTGAGTTGTTTTCACAGCGCGGATGAGAGCCAGACAGCTCTCGCCCTATCTCGGAGTTGTTCAACCCAGATGAGAGCAAAAGAGGTAACTAGGCTTGAGCTCGCCCTATCCCAATCCTTTTTAGACTTGGATGAGAGTAAGAAGGCTGCCAAGCCAACACTCGACCTACCCTGAGTTGCTTTTCATAGCGCGGATGAGAGCCAGATAGCACTCTCCCTATCATGAAGTTATTCCACACCAGATGAAAGAACATGACTGACCTAGCGCCGATGCTCACCAAGACACATAATGACACAAAAACAAGAGTACAATTAGTTTAAGGGACATAACTCTAAAGCACCTGGATATTCCTACAATGATTAAGGCTTATATCTGGCACATAGCTAAAGAAAGTTCCACGATCTGGGGAAACAACTCGAAAAGAGTCAAAAAAAAGGACGACTACTAGAATAATCCAAGCAAGATGGTAAGGATGTATCCAAAAAACCAGAGTTTTTTACAATACAACATATAAAGTATATCTTTACAAAGGAGGAAGGAGGCTCTGGGCACTACAAAGCCTAGTTGTTAGCCTCATCATCAGAAAGAGGGAGTTGAATATCAAGCTTCTCGGTGATGAAGTTGGCCAGATCTTTAACTTCAAGCTCAGCATTCTCGATGGACTCCAAGTAGTTGTCATCATTGGCTTCCTCCCTAAGTTTTTCTAGAGGGACTGTCAGAGCAAGAACCCAGACATGTGCCAAGACATTCTTGACGCACGTCTGGACCCCCTTCTTGACAAAACTCTGGAGGCGCACAGGGATCAGTCGGATGAAGTCACCCCAGGTCCTTCCATCATATTTAGGAGTCCAAAGAATCTTGGCAACAGTCTTGAAAGATTTCCACAAGGTGGCAAACCATTGATCAGATACCGCCAGCTTCATGGACAAATCATCAATGGTTTTCATTCCTTGCATAAGATCCCGGTCAGCACCAAGTCTAATCAGCTGGGTGCAAGCGAGTTCTTCAGCGCGAGTTCTCCTCAGCCCTATTGTAATTAGAGCGAACCAATATCTTCATCTCTTAAATATTTTTCGAGAGCTTCTGCTTATCTCTATGAAGGGATGATCAAGGCAATTAGAGAAAGTCAGACAAATAAAGAACAAAGAAATAAAAGATAAGAGGAAACAAATCATATAAGAACTCAGGATACCTTCACACTCCTCGAGCCTGTCAAATTTCCCAGATGACTCTCGCAAGACGGCCATGGCATCATCCCTCCTCTGCAATGCCTCAATGACTTGCGCGCGGAGAGCCCACTCTGAAGTTTGGTGCCCTTGGCGCTGGTATCTAACTCCACCTCCTTACTACCCAGCTCCACCTTCAGCTAGCTCAATTCAAAGGCCAGCTTTTTCTCAATCTCACCCAAGCCAAAGAAGCTAGAGTGATCCTGAGAGAAAGACTTCTCTCACAGAAAAAAGGAAGGAAATGAGAAAAAGAAGCAAAAGAAGTTGGACCACCAAAAATAAGAAGAAAAAGATGCCTACCTGAAGCTGTTCTCCGAAAGAAGCTGCCCAGCAGAGAGGCCCTCCCAAGCCGCGGTCAGCTTTGACAGACAATGGGTGGCATCGAACTTCAACACCACATCATCCTCCAGACGTTGATTATCTGAAAATTGGCCAACAGGAGCGGGAAACAGCAAAGAAGTGGAAACCACAACCAAAGCCGTATGCTGCAAGGTAGAGCCCCTAGCCACCTCCGTAGTTGGTTTCTCTACCACAGTCACAACCGCCTCAAGGTGGGGTGACTCCACAGTGACCTGCTCGACCTGGGTCGCCGTTTCGCCCACCCCCGCCTCACTAACCATCCGCTCCGAGTCTTGCGATACAGTAAGCGAAACGGGCCCAACCGATTGAGATGAAGTCGATAGGGGATTTGGGGAGGAAGTCAACAACGATCTTCAAGGCATAAAAAAGTCATCAAAGAAGGGTCAAGGTCAAGAGGCAAAAGGATGGCAAACAAGTCAGAAAAAGCTTACTCGGTGCTCCTCCTTTTCATGCCAATTTTCCCAAGCCAATCAGAAGACTTGGGTGGCGGCATCGGGGCTAAAAAATATCAGTGCCAGCCTGCTCCTGGGCCGGCAAGACTAGCACTTGAGTTCCTGCAGAACTCTGACTCAACCCCCGCTTACTGCCAAAGACAAAAAAGAAGATGAGTCATCAAAAGAACTCGGGACAATGCAAGATAATAATGATAATAGGCACTCTAACTACTCACCAACGAGTAACAAGGGTCACGCTATCATCCTCATCCTCGTCCTTGAGGATCACCACCGCATTGCCATATGAAGAGAAAAAAGTACTCGAATAAGAAAACATACAAACAAAAAAGGAAAATAAAGAACATTGATACGCTCACCTAGGAGCATGCTACCTATGGCATGAGTACCTGAGCGAGTGCTCGGAGGACTAGGCTTCTTTGTAGCAGATGCACTAGCAGAAGTGTCATCCACCCACGCCCTCTTGCTGGTGGAATGAGGAGCTTGAGGAACTGAGCGAGGCACATATTCAACAAAAGGATCGAGTTCTCTAAGAAAAACGCCAGGAAGAACAATAACGGTTCGAGACTTACTAACTCCTAGGGCTATATCCTGGCTCAAATCAACCACCACCACAACAGGATTGTCCTCAGTAGGAAGTGGGGGGCAAATCATCAAAGTTCCACCACAAGTGCTACAGATAACTAAACAGCAAGATTAAGCAGAAGAAACAAAGAAGAAAACTACTCGTAAAGAAATAATAAAACAACTTACAGAAGGGGGCGGATTCGTAGCGATGTACTCCTTGACTTGAGGAGGAGCAACACTCGCATCCTTCAAGATTTTGCGGAGGCGTCCTAAGACCTCCTCCTCCGTCAGCTACTACTTAGGAACCATACGGGATGGGTCCTCCGCTCCGGCATACTCAAAGCCATACCTCTCTCTCTCACCTTCAGAGGCTGCACTCGACGACGAAGGAAACTAGCCACGATATCGAAGCCAGTCAAGCCCTACTGCTTCAAGACCTTGATCCGCTCAAGGAAAGGCTTGATCTTTGAGGTCTTCTGGCGACAGAGGCAGCTTCTCCCATCGGTCATTCACAACTGGACCAGCATCCGAATGCACTGCGAGGGGAGGGGTCATGTTCCCAACATAAAACCACTCAGATTGCCAGTCCTTAACCGAGTCAACCAGGTTGTACTCGAAGAACTCTTTCTGCTTACACTGGCGAAATTGGATACCACAACCACCTAGGACAGAAGTACTATCAATCCGGGGGTGTCGTTTCAAACGAAAAAGGTAGCGGAATAAGGAGATAGAAGGGAGGATTCCAAGAAAGGTTTCACAAAAATTAACAAACACAGAAAGATGAAGAATTGCATTCGGGGTCAGATGGTTTAAAGAGATATCAAAATATCGAAAGAATCGATTGAGAAAAGGAGACGCTGGGAGGTAGAGTCCAGCACGAATGAAAGATACGAAGAGAACGATCTCACTAGGACCGAGGGAAGGAACCCGGTGCTCGCCCGGAGTCTTCCACTCAGCAAGACCCTTATCCTGGATCAAGCCGTCACTGACCAACTCCCTCTGATGAGGACATCACTCCTTCAGATGCACCTGCTGTTCCTTCATCTGGTATGCAAGGAGGTCCAATGACCCGAGGCCGAAGACGACAACTTAATTTAGAGGTGAGCTCAATCCTAAGTGACCCTTTTTATACTTTTGAGAATAGATTGCTACCTAATGATGTTATATTAATTAGGAATATTGGAGAGGATCATGAGGAACTTAGAGGAAGTGGTGGAGGCATTGATGACCAGCCAGGACGCCCAATAGAAGTCGGAGGCCCAGCCCAACATAATTTCGAGTCTGTTTCGGTTTCCAGGACCAGTCTGTCTTGAACTGGTCACCCAGGATGCATCCGGACTCCATTTTCGATGATCCACATATGGTTGGAAAGCTAATTTGATAAGGAAGCCAATACAAGTGGTCTCACGTCAAAAGCTCTTCAGAATCCACGGGAATTGTCGAAACAAGTCAGCGTCCAGATTCTGTCCAGGTGCTGCGTCACCGTATTTGGTCCAATGGACCATGTATCGTCTTGAGCCCATTAGGAGGGCGCGTCCAGGGTAGGCGGTGACCCTAAGACCTTTATATTCATGTGCCACCACCGTCATTAGGTTTTGGGTTTTGCTTAGATCAATCTGTCCATTGACAGTCGCCGTTTCATCGGTTTGTGAGACCCCACTTGAGAACTTAATCATTCATCTGCAGTTTGTCCCAAATTTTGAGCTGCGTTCTTCCGAGTTCTTGCTTGTGTTCTTCGTTTCGCAGGCAGGGATTAGCCTTCGTGGCGAGGTCAACCGGTTGGAGACACGGTTGATAACCCGAGGAGTTGTGGTGCTAAGATTGCAGGATTCAGTCTTTCGATCTGAAGACGGATTGGTGTGTCACTCTCCGCCTAAAACGATAGTTACCTTCTACCTGACGGAAGATCGGGAATCACGTCCCCATCACCCTCAGCTGGTCCTCCATGGTGCTCGAAGCGGGCCAGACCTTCTCTGTGGCCCTCATGGTGATGAATTCTTGGTTCTCGATCACCTGGAGCACCTCCTCCTCGTCCACTAAGGCGGCCTTCGACTTGCTGGACGAACCCTTCTTCTTGCCCATACACTGCTGATGCTCTCATCTTAGAAAACGGGTGGCGGTGGCGCGTGGACAGTGGCAACGCTTGAACGGCAGCAACAGTAGTGGTTGAGGTCTGAGAGAGGGCTAGGGTTTTAGAGATAGGTAGCTGAACGCAAAGAGCAAGTGAAGAAGAGAAGAAGGGAAGGAATCATTTTATAACAGTAAAAACGCGGCCCAAACGGCTCATTAAGCCAACGGATCATTTCCACCTTTTATGCATTGAATGTAGGACGCAACTGAAGCGACAGATTGCACGCCTTTTCACAACGGAATAGTACAACGGATATATTTCAGACTTATCCGTCCATATGGTACTATTGCCGTCTAGTTTCAGCTCGTACTACTCAGAAAGAACTCGCCACTCGCAAGATAGACAAAAGAGATTACAGAACGCTGCAAAAGAACCTTGATTTTTCAAAAACAACACGGATGTTAATCAAAAGCACTCAGATAAGCAAAAAAGGCGACAACAACTCAGAAAACAAGATTTTTTCTATTATAAATATCTTCATGGAATACAAGATTACAGATCTCACAAGACCCAACGAACTCGGTACTACGACAAACAAGGTAGCAATAAGGAACCCGGCAGAACTCAGCTCTGGAACGACTATGTGTTTCCAGTTGCTACTCGGCAGAACACACTCTACTCGACTACACTGTTTTCTTCAAAGGAAGGGCACAATGCATCCAAGATTGGTGTTAGCGGCACAACAAAGCAACATGGACCAGGTGAGGCTCGCAGGTATCAGTCTACCCAAGTCCGATATGATGCTGGATCAGGTGCCGATCCGCACCGGACAGTCGTGAGGCAGAGTGGAAGGATTAACCCGGAGCTGTTGGATGAGGGAACGCGTCCCACATCACAAGACTTCTTCCATCTGCCAGCACGTACTACTTGATACAACGCCGTTGCGAGATTAGTTTACCTCTAATCTCTATCACAAGACTTCTTCCACCCGCTGCAAGAGTGCATCAAAGAGCAGTGGCCGTTACAAAATGGAAGGCGAGGTTTAGGGTTTTTTTAACTTGTTAGCAAGAGAGTACTAGAACTAGAAGAGAACCGAACGAGTGGTCCGGGCAGGGTGGGATCCGGTAGGGGATAGAGGAGGTAGGTGCGCTGGCATGGGGGCGAGGGATTTGTTTACTTCTATTCAAGCTGCATTTTTTTGGGGCACACATAGAGCTGTTTTTTTAACCCTTTTGATACATTGCCTAATGAGTTGGGGTTACAAGAAGCCACATCTCAGATTGCAAACTTTCTTATTCGTAAATTCGGCTTGTTGAGGAACCATTGGGAGATCCAGTTTCAGCTTTGAGGTATCGATAATGTGGGGATGGGACTTGGTCGATTAGGTTTTTTTTTAAAAAAGAATAAGGTCGGTTAGTTGTTGATACATCATCTCTCATAATTCATAAGATATGCCATGCTTGTTGGGAAATCGGAAGGGAATTCCACTGATTCAACACTTGGGTCAGACAGGAAAAAGAATAAATGAATCTTAATCCCAAACTTAGTCAAGTTTAATGGCTCCTTCTCAGAAAGTGGCAGAGTGAGTTCCAAGTACTTTGCCTCAGTTGTTCATCAACATTCAAAAAAAAACAATGATGTATTGTTTTTATTTGGGTTACAAAACGTAGAGGGGAATCACAGAGTGAAGAGGCTTCTTGTGCGTTGCCTCAGTTTTGAAGGGCACAACGCGGTGGTAACACCTCAGTTCCATCTTTCTCCTCTGCTTCCGGGCCTTAACATTAGCAGCTATGTATAAGACAACTGAGTCACCTAGCCATGCAGCTCAGCCTTTGTTTTCGACTTTTCTCCAGATGCCTGCATTCCACCAGACAACAGGACCTCGGGCAATGCCAAGAAACATGTCCAGGTAATTCCATTTTACATCAAAGCTTAAGCAAGTGTGCTTCCATATACTCATGAAAAGTGCATTTCTTTTTAATTTTATTGTAGAAGAAACAATTCTGTAGCTTTCAGTTATGCTTTTGTTATAATCCCTGTCTTTCATACACCTGATGAGAAGATTCCTCTGTGGTTCTTTAATAGATGTTTCATGTAAGGAACGATTGTCCTTTTTTTTAATGCTTTAAGGTGATGCTTCAGATCATATTTGTGGTTTAGCAATACAGTTTTTTTTTTTTTGAAACGTTTCATTGTAGTTTAGCAATACAGTTTCATCTCATCCTTTATGCAGAAATGATCCTAGGAGTTGATGATCTTGGTAAGACATGAAGAAGACTGGGAAGGTCAACCATTAGGTTAATCACATTCTTTAAAGGATGATAAAATAGAAGAAAATTTTGTTTTCTTGTTTGGTACTACTAGAAGGCTTTGTTACTATTTTTTTAATCACATTCTTTAAAGGATGATAAAATAGAAGAAAATTTTGTTTTCTTGTTTGGTACTACTAGAAGGCTTTGTTACTATTTTTTTCGAAACTAGAATGCTTTATTATTGTCTTTGCTGTTTATTGTTCTATTGGAAATCTAACAATACATGAATGTAGTGTCATTTTCCTTCTCATAAGCATTGTGTGTTGATATTAATCTCCACAAATCAATGCAACAGAAACATAATACTGCAAAGTTTTCCACATTAGGGGTTGTTTGGTTTGCTGAGGGATGCTAATTTTTTCCCACCAATGGTATTATCTAGTAGAAGATGCAGATATGTTTGGATCCTCTTTCCACCTGACCTTGTGCTTTGTCTTGCTGAATTGGTTGAAGGATAGAATTCGAACCATTATGCAAATCGAACAGAAGGATATTTATCTTTGTACCTTTAGGAAATATATTCTTCTCTGTAGAGGCTTATATGCTTGACATTGTACTCAACGTTCATATTAAAATTAGGTGCTTTCATCTGTAGTGGAAAAAAGGTTAAAAACATTCAGGTACTAAAATTTCTTAACATCTATGAATCTATTTTATGTGCAGAATCCTGATAGGATCAGTCCACTGCCAGATGACATTTTGATCAATATCCTTTCACTGATGACTGTACGCGAAGCTGCAGTGACCGATGTTCTTTCTACCAGATGGAGACACATCTGGGAATCTGTGGACCATCTCATCCTTGACATGCATACTTTTGGGATGCAAGTGCCCCCAAATTCAGATAATCATGGAAATCTTGACTTGGAACTCGGAAGCTACAAAGTTTGTGCGCAAAGTAAATGAACTTTTAAGCCATCATAAGGGCAATAAACTCAAGGAATTCAAGGTCGAATTCCCATTAAGCTCAGCCCATGCTTCTGAGCTAGATCAATGGGTTGCCTTTGCAGTTGCATCCCATGCAGAAACACTCACCCTTTCCCTTTGTGACGAGCATGGCCGGGTAGCCACAGACCATACAGAGGCATATGTCTTCCCTTTGAAGCAGTTTTCTGATGTGGCTGGCTGTCAATTGCATGTACTGTCTCTTGACAAGTTCATTTTAGAAACAGTACCTGCAAACCTCAATGGATTCTCTTATCTGTATTCCCTGTCACTCTGCCATGTGCGAGTGGTTGATGAGGTTCTTCTGAGTATCATGTCCAGCTGTAATGCTCTCCACAACTTGTATCTGAGAGCATGCCATAAATTGATTGATCTCAGAGCTTCTCATGCACAATTGGTGAACTTGGAAGTTCATTGGTGCCAGAGATTAAGAAGTATCAGTATTCATGCTGAAAAGATGGAGAGTTTCTCATACACAGGTCGAAGAGCAGATACTGAGTTTGAGTGTGCGGCAGTTCTTTGCGAGCTAAGTGCTTGTTTCCGCGGAATGTGGCATCACACTTTAGCTCTCTTAGATAAATTTCCTAATAAGCTCAAAATGCTGACATTGCCGTGTCCATCTCGTTTGCAGGTATGTAAGAAACCATCATGTGGTTGTATGACATCTGTAGAATTTTTTTTCTTGCTAAAGCAGTCTCTGTTTTCTCATTATTTCATTTTTGGGCTATCGCCAGGCATCTCGTGTACTACAACACAATGGAAGGTTCGCTGTTTTGAAGGAAATTACATGGTGTGTAAGGGCTTGGAAAAAGAGCATTCGTATTGTGGCTCTTCTCGTTCAAGCTGCTCCTTTAGTTGAAACACTTAATCTTGAGGTATATAAGTTGGACTTAAATAATCGGATTTTGTACTTTTCCCATCCCTTGTAGGCCCCACTACCTGAGTGGCCACTGTTTTAGTTATCGTATATATTTGCTATACTCCAAGTTTACACTGTTTTCCTACAAATTTGAACTCTGAACATCATATATCGCTGGGTACTTGTTAGTATGGAGGAAAGTATCCTGCTTGCTGCTATACATAGATATGTCGCTCTTGTAGGATGAACTCTGTACTTTTGAATGATGCTGTAGCTGATGGTTCCAGTGACTGCTATATTTTGTGATGTGTTGGATGCCTCGTGGCATCCCCTGGGATGCAGAAGTATATTTATGAATGGTGCTAGTAGTAATGTCTGAAAACGTTTCCAAAAGGTGTTTTGCAACCCATGAATGACCGTGTAGAGTTGTTTATACTGATGATCGAATAAAATTTATGAACCAAAGTAAACGGTGTTATGTGTCATCAGTCTCGGAACTGATTAAATAAATGATGTGGAAAACAAAAGTGAAAATAGTAAATGGTGTTATGTGTCATCATGTAATGTTTAAAATAATAAGGATTAAAAGATAATGTGGAAAACACGAGGCTACTACAGTCTCAGAACTAATAATTAAATAAATGATGTGGAAAATAAAAGAGAAAAAATTGGGGTGAGAGAGGCTCGAACTCTCGACCTCAGGATAACTCAAACTAGCTATGAGACCTACGCGCTAGCCAACTGCGCCACCACCCCTTTGTTGTTTTTTCAAAGTAGTATAACTTACACTACATATTTGTCGTTACAAATTTTGAGCACCTATTATTCAAATCTATTATATATACATCTTACAAAAGCATTTCCCATTAACTCTCAATCTCTCCATGCAACCTAGCAATCCACATCATCTAATACTAGGGGATATTTTTGGTCCCTAGCCACACTTCACCTTAGGTTATAAGTTTAATCAAAAAAGTAAGTGTTTGATTAGCAAGTTTGCACATCATAATTTTTTTATTAACCAGGTACTTCATTTCGAGCTATTAGTTCTGTCGTCTGAATCCATTAGTGCTAATTTTAGCTGCTAACAATTAGCACTAATAAATCCATGGTTCCGCTAGGCGGCGACTAGGCGGCGACTAGGCGCGACTAGGCGCTCGGCGAGGGGGTTCCGCCTCGCCTATGGGGGTAGGCGGACCCCTAGGCGGGCTGAGGTCGCCGGCGAGGGAGGACCAGGCGGCGGCTGTGGCAGAGGAGGCGGAGAAGCAGGGACGGGGGCGGCGGAGGGCATGAGCGGCGCGCTCCTCCCCGTCCGCTCATCCCCGCCGGTTTTGGTGCTGCCCGCCTGGAGGCTCCTCCCCGCCGGTCGCACTGCTCCCCGCCTGGAAGCTCCTCCCCGCCGGCCGCCGGTCTCGTCTTCCCGTCAAGGTCAGTCGCCTCCACTGCTCTGCTTCTCTCTCCTGCTCGCTGCTCCCCTCCCCTGCTCTTATCCTCGGTACTTCTGCTCGCTGCTCCCCTCCCCTGCTCAACGCCTAGAAAAACGCCTAGGACCGCCTAGGCACGCCTAGGCGCGACTAGGCGCTAGTCGGAGGGTCACCGCCTAGAATCCGCCCGGCGCCTAGCTGAACCTTGAATAAATCTAAACATACCCTTAAACAATGAGCAATTCGCCAACTCATAATTTCCGTCTCCCTTAAACCGGAGTACATGAATCACAACTGCTATTGACGTCATACCTGTACTAGTAAACTAGTGGACAAGCCACAAGTACATTGCATCCGAAATAATGATGGCATACATGCCCAACAGAAAAATGAGACACATGATTTATTCTGTTTTCATTATTATTGTTCAAAGATACATGCACATAACCTGATTGTTTTTCCGGATTTTCAGTTCGCCGGCCCAATTACCTACACACATTTCTAAGGCCGAGGATCTTGCTTTCACTATGTTCCTTCTTCTCGACAGGCGTGAGGAGAGTGAGGATGCAAGGCATGTCCAGGCCCGGCACAGCTCGCACGGCCCAGCAACAGTTGCCGGTTCGTAATGGGATCAAATACCTACCGCCGGGCCTGATGAAGTCTCTGCAGTCGTGAAGGATGCGCGCCTTCTCAAAGTCTCTGCACCCAAGCTTCGTCGCTTGGTGTGGAGAAACCATCGCCAATAACACTAGCAGAAGGAGAATTACTACTTTCCCAGCCATCTTCAGGCTAATCGATCTATGTATGTATGTATTACTATGTATGTCTAGGACTCCATTGTATGTGCTTCTATATATAATATGTGGAAGTACCCACCCACAGGCTAACATGCATGCCTTTAATTCTTGGATATATAAAAATACTTCTTGGATGCCATATATATAGCAAAAGATACATATTACAGTATCAATTTACTATTTTTACAAGATTTATATAGCAAAAGATAGATACCATATAGCAAAAGATAGATATTACAGAATTAATTTACTATTTTATTTATATATAATATTGATATATACCATATAGTAAGGTGGAATAGTTTACTACATTTATGGAGAAGTCAAAGGGAAGTACCCCACAACTACCAACTAACATGCATGCCTTTAATTCTTGGATATGTAATAAAGATAGATATCACTGAATTATTGTACTATTTTTATAATATTTATATAGAAAAAGATAGATATCTTATATATAGCAATTAAGGTAGTAGTATACTACATTTATGGAGGAGTCAAAGGTTTCTTATAGCTAGGGTTTAGATATCTATTTATGTCAAATATGTCCTTTATGTTAATTTGGTGGAATCCACACTCAAGATTGTGTTTTTCAAAACCACTAAAGTGGGGATACCCCCGTCATTTATTTTGTGCAATCATATTTGCATTGCAAAGTGTGAGTGATGTAGTATGGACTAATTTTGAGTCAGTCCATGGAAGTATTCCACCCACCAACTACCATGCATGCCTTTAATTCTTGGACACCATATAGCAAAAGCAAGATATTACTAAGGTCTTGTTTAGTTCAGAGAATTGGGGAGAAAAACACTGTATCAGAATTCCTATAGCATTTCGTTTGTATTTGGTAAAAATTATCTAAATTTTGACTGACTAGGCTTAAAATGTTCGTCTCGCAAAGTACAACAAAACTGTGCAATTAGTTTTTGATTTCATCAATATTTTAATACTCCATGCATTTGCCGACATTTTGATGTGACCGGGAATCTTTTTTTTGCATAGTGGAATTTGGGGGAGAATTGGGGGAACTAAACAAGGGGTAAGATAAAGAATATAAAATCCGACATCTATATTGATGAAGCACAAAGTTGTTATATGTTTTAGTAGATTATTAGATATTTATTTGTGCCAAATATGTCCTTTAATTTCATGGAATCCCCACCCAATATTTTTTTTAAAAGACAATAGCACTAAAACATGGATGCCCGTCATTTATTTTGTGGGATCATGCATGGTGAACATTTGGCTTGATTGGTTGTCATTGCAAAGAGTCTTGCATGTGCGGATTGATATCAGCATGATTAACCATAAATGATGAGCAATTCGCCAACTCACAATTTCCATCTCGCTTAAACCATAGTACATGCATCACCACTGCTGTTGACGTCACACCTGTATTAGTAAACTAGTGGACAAAGTCACAAGTACGTTGCATCCGAAATAATACAATGATGACATACATGCTCAACAGAAAAAAGAGA